>CM017572.1:11781359-11798859 GCA_007844125.1 Sinonovacula constricta
ATGATATAGTACATTGCTGTTTGTTGTTAGTACATATGCACAAGAAGAAAATGCAATCCGAGTTTTAATTTTCTGCCTTACTGTCACCAATAATTATGCTCTATACAATGGGTGTATCCAAAGTTTTCTTGTTGATAGTCGTGTTACACTTAATTATTACAAATGTGAGTCATCGAATATAACTATTATATAAATATTACATGAAAGATTCATCAATGATCCCAAACACATTTTTTGTGTTGCACACATTTGGTAATTATATAAAAAAAAAACAACAGACGTCAATATTGGTATAAATATACATATATGTGTTGGCGTGAGTCTTTGCACATGTTGGTTTTAAAATCGCTAGCCATACGACCATTTATTCATAGCCGGGTTTCTACCGAGGTTATATTGATGTTCACATACAAAACATTCCATGTTTTATAAGCCATTTTAAGGTGGTATCCGACAGTATTGGTCCCATTTTTTTCTCTCAACGTGAAAAGTGCGGAATGTCCCCCATCTAAGTGAGATATGAAATATATGATATATCCGAGCCGAACCACATTGCATAGTTATCTATTGTTACAAGAAAATCTCGAGACAACTCACTTTTGAGGTCACGTTGTTACATCAATTAGGTTATTCACTGTGACTTCCATATCTATTTTTAGCAGATATAGAATTAGAAAGACTGGACATTAAGACCGATTTGGCATGATTTTTACTGTCTAACAATTGAGCCGATGTTTAAAATCGTCTTTACTTAAACTACAGTATAAGTTTACGAAGAAAAACTGCCCTTTCTCAAAGAGGCATTAATATATTTTTATGTGTATTCGATGTAGCTTATCTATAGGATGCTTCCTTTAATGTTCCACCGGTATTTTTAAATACATAACTCTCCCCAGCTAGCCTGGTTAATTCTTATTTAATACTTAGAAAGACGTCAAAGACGTGTGTAATGATTTCTTCAACAACAATGTTCGCTCGTTTTTATATAGCTTTTTCTAATGGCAATATTAGACCAATACATTCTGAACATCTCGGCCGTTTTCAACAGGTACTCGACGTGCCGCGTCCTCGGGGCAAAGTGACCAATGGTAGTCGTTTCCGAGAAGTGTTTCATTTGGGCAATTCTTCTTCGGGCATGTCCAGAAACTGATGAGAAATTACGAATAAAAACCATTTGTTCATGATGCGGTTTCAAGAGGAAAGCTGACTCAACAATGTTTATTTACACAAGTCACGTTGTTGTTGTTTTCAGCACACATTCCGTACACCATCTTTTATATATCTACAATTACCTACTGGCGCACCCGTTTCCATGCGGCCACTGCTTTGGCTAGGCGGCACGATCTCAATAACATAAAAACACACACACCTTTAAAGCATTTGCCACATGTAATATGTCTGCCCTCTTGGAATATAAAACCAGGTGCCGAAATCAATTGCATATGGCCAAAGATATATTATTATTTTGTATCAGAATTTGAAATCTGTCAAAATGAAATGTTGCACACTTTATACACTGTTGCAAGTTTCTGTCAATGTTTACAATGCGTTAGCTTAACGCCAAAATATCATGAAATGATACATCAGTTTATGATCGGGCATTCATTGCGTCACTTAGTTAGCCGCCATTTAAATAATAAGCTGTCACGTGATTCAAATATGGTGACGTCTATTATTCAGGACGCCATTGACACACTAAATAATAGTAAATGTATGTATAATAGGCTTGCGTTTCTGCTTAAGTAAAATAGTGGCATGACTACAAAATTGATAAGTGAAGATGGGTAAATGCACGTGTTGGCTGCAAAGTAAGCTGAGTGCTACTAGAGTAACATTCCGAGAGAACTGTTTTCATCGCGATTCCGGTGAACAAAATGCTAACTCTTGTCTGCACATATTTGATGAATTTTTCAATAGCTATGTCCGAGGTACGACAACGAACGTGAGAGGTTCGTCACCATAGCACCCATTTAAGGTGGTAGTTTATTTTCTCTTCGTCATGTCGTCTTGGTACCTCTAGAACTGCCGTAACAACGTTCGACAGATCACCTGTATGAAGGTAAAATTATTGTACTTTGGGATTACAAGTAAAGACAATAAGGAATAAATAAATAAAGATAAAATCCGCTCCCCCATCAAAAGAAAAACAATAACAAAATAAAACTGTAACAGTTACAACATTGAAAAAAAGATCGACAGAAAAAGTACAAGAAAAGAAGCTTGAAAGTGTTTTGTAAAAAGGAAGTGCCGTCGTGCATTTCAATTTATATATCAGATATCTTTTGCTCTACAGGTGTCTCTAAACTTTAAATGCATTGAAAATGACCACTGAAGAGCCACTCCCATTCACCACACACACTATGATAAAAATGATAGGGTCGCTAATAAATGAATGTGTTGTATACATGGCTATAACAGTGTAATGGACATGGGCTTACTGCACCGCCATTGATCAGAGGAAGACATATCTCTATAAACCCATTGATGTCTAGAGAACAGTGCAGCTTGACGCTGTGAAATTATCACATGGCTTCATTCTTTTTATGTAATATGATATATTTTCAATAAATATTCACTGGCTTTATTCTTAAAATAAACATACCTTTCCGAAAGTGGAATTCGTCCTCCCAGTGACCTTTGACCGTGTCGAACGCCTCGCAGACTCTGACGTCTTGTAACGTGTCCAGATGACACCCTCCGAAAACGTAAATCTTCTTACCTATAACGTTGGAACGTTTGTCTAAATATACCTTTCTCAACTTCATGCAATTTGGGTATTAGAATACAACTTTGCCTCTTTAACGAGTTTCTTCAAAGTATCTGCCTATCATACACAATCGATATTGATATTGCAATACAATGAACACTTGAGTTTGCTTGCATTTATAGTGTATAGCGTATAACCGCCCAATGAACCTTTTTTGCTGTGATTTCTTGTACCAAATGAACCATAAGTTATCTGAGCGGGGAATATTTAACTAAGAAAAACAAACAAAAAACAAAAACGCTAGAAAAAAAATCGACAAATAACATTGTCTCTTGGTGCGAACAAAAATACATAAAACAACCATGTTCATTCAGTCTATGCTGAAAATAAGGCGTTAGTTACTGATTGCTTTAAGTTCTCTGAGGGTCTTCAGCAAAAATAGCAATAACTCCTAAAATTGAAATAAAATTGTGACAAAGTAATTCCAGTCAATGCGAGAATCGCAAAAAACGTATCATGATATTCACGTGTACACTATATTATGTCAATCAAACAAAACTCATACAGTACATGATATAAATTGTCATCTCCGTGTTTACTTTAAACAGTCCTTACTGAAAACTTATCTAAAAAGAGCGTGAGAAAAGCCATCACTACTACATCACTTAGTACAAGAATACCGTAACACACCTATTGCGTGCGCAGCACAGCTATGACGTGGCCGCACCATGCTAGAGTAACGTGATGACCACGGCGATATGACGTCAGACTGTAGACCGTACAGACTAGGTGCACGTGGTTTTGACGTTGAGACGTGCGGGGTGTATGAGAAGATACCACGTTCAGTCGTGAATTTACTGGCTTGGGACGAATCACCACCGGGCTTACAAGCGACCCCTGAAATCGAAAATAGGAGATAATCGGGAAAACGTGTAAAACGTTTCATGCATTATGTTAGAAAAAGTGAAGAAATTATTCTTTCGGAATTTTTTTCTTCATGTATGTAATAGTAATAGGTACACTTATTTTGGGGCTAACATGTTTATCTATTCTTTTATATTTTGTGGTATTTTACAATAAACGTTTCATTATTATTATTGTACATAAAATGGTCATTGAATAATTAACCTCTACAACCTGTTATATACAATTGTATATTTTCGTGTATTCTGTTCCTACACTGATGACTTCCTTTAGCTTTTACAATCATAAAAACCATAATTAAATGGTGATCTTAACACTACCTAATGTGGTGCCAATTAAGTGAGAGATACCTTGTTTGGATATATAAAATCACTTCTCAACATTACAAGATACTCCAATCGTAAGAAATGTAAATGGTAATTGTTTTACTTTACTTTAATAATAATGATATCTCTAGATTTGTCATTTATCCACTCATGGTCAGAAAGATTGGTAAGATGTCTATTGGTATAAGATGGCATAATGGCGTGTGGTGGCATTGTTAAAACAACAAGACAATCCTAGAAGATATATCAACTTGTCTCAGTAATGGTCTTGCTTATGAGAGCGAAGTTTATTGAAGAAAATCTTATTTATCACATGACAAAAATCAGAAAATCGCTGCTGCTCAGCAGTGTCCTCGCGATCCTTTTTCGAAGAAGTAAACGGAAATAATCTATGTGTTTCGAGTGATAACAATGGAAAGTATTTTGCTGCTTTGCTTTCTTGCTTGTTGCTTTAACTGTGTTTACAAGCTGCATTGTTAACATCGGCATACTCTGTTGTTGTCTTGATAAACTAGACCTCGCCAAACAGCTGTGAATTCTTATTAATGCCTGCTACCTGTTAATTATTGCAAGCTATTCTTTATTGTTCCATTTACACGTTGAAAATAGAAAAACTTGGTTCTCTTATCTGGGCCTAACAGAACAGCTGCAACTTCCTGTTATTGCCTGCTACGCCATCTTCCCCATAAAATTGCTTCCCATAAGAAAAGTACATGTTTTCTTTGTGCCATTTGCCGACATTCTCCTGACTGCGCCACAAGATCCGACAAGTCAGCTATACGTTTTCTGATTTTTTTCCACAGCTTCTCTCAATGGCGTCGTGTTATAACTCCTCGGTCCTTTAGCAGACGTGTTCAAGTCCCGGTCGAAAGCTTTCATATGAGATTTCTCAACTGAGCTGTATGCGTCGGTACCCTACCCAGACATTTTTGAGGTCTTTCTCTGCAAGCAATAGCTAGATGCCACGATGGCCATACGGTGTTCGGTGCGATGTGTGTTATTACCAGAAATAAGATGTATTACCTCCGATGAAGTATATCTTCTGTTCCACAGAACACATCGAGAAACGATCTATACTTTTGGGCATCTTCATTGGATAGTCGACATCCAGTTCCTCCCAATTATTGTTCTCGTACATCCTGAAAGAAATTTAGAATTCCAGATCTGTTAGTGAACGAACTATCAATACACACAATGAAAAGTTCAGTTGTCTCCTTAGGACATCTTAAAGATCAGCACTCGACATACCTCGACCATTTCCGTGTTCCCACATTGCCAGTTTTCCATATTTTGGGCCCCAGGAAACGCCTAAGGTATTTTAGTCATTCGTTTGTAAACGTGTTCTGTTTTTGATACTAAAATTTTATGTTTGTATTTGCTGACATATAACAAGGTTCAAGGAGAAATCATGCACATATTTAATTTTGAACAAACACTAGAAGGGATTCGGGACTATTTTCTACAGCATCCGATTTCTCGGATCAATACATATTAAAAAAGATTTCTAGGATCGATACATATTTTCAAAAATACTCTTTCTAATAAAGTAGTAAGGTTTTGAGGTTTTATTCGCAACAATGAACATATTCATTGCGCAACAATGAACATATTCATTGCGCAACAATGAACATATTCATTGTTCAGTAATTTTTAAGTGAACTTCAATTTAGCAGCCGACAATTCAGCCGACAATTAATCATCCATTTTCTAGAACACCAACATGATGTTGAGATATGACAATTTTACCTTCATGCTTCAAAGCGTCATATGCTTAAAGACGGTAAGAAAACGAGTATCGAAGTTTTTATCAGCGTTAAAATGATCGTACATTCATTTTCATGTTAAAGGGGATTCTAGTCTGATGGCCACGTTACAGTTTGAAGCAGCACAACGGCCAATCGGAACACCTCGGATATTTCACGAATCATCTCTCGGATGTATGTAGGTAGTCGGATCACCTCGGCCATTTCCCTAAATGGGACTACTTTTGTGACAGAAGTCAAACAAATATGACAGCTCGGATGACAGCTCACTACAGTACGATGCCTGCAAAACTTCAAGTTGTGGCCGCTTTAAATTTAAATCATCCGTTTTAATTTAGCCAGCGCAGCAGACACACAGCTGTCAAACGATGCCATTGTTTATGTTTTGTGCAAACTACATTTTAGGCATATTCTTCTTCCGACTTCCGGCGAACAAAACGATCGTGATTTCAGTAAGTATCGTTGCACCAGATACATCCGAGGGATGATTGTCCGAGGACGGAAATAACCCGAGGAGTTCCGATTGCACAACGGCGTGGCCGTACTTTTTAATGTTAAGAATGGCGCTTATCGTTTATATGTATGTGCAGTAACTTGCGCCGCATTTTGTCACTGTTTTTAAGGGGTGTCCTAAGGTTTGCAATGTTAAATACAGGTTACAACTAAGAATATCTTTCTCTTGTTTATTTAAATTTTGGCATAATTTCTTTATGGTTTTCTTAGTTATAAGAGAGCTAACTGTGCAGCATCAGGTGGGAATGACATATTTGTGATGACGAGTAGGGTGGTATGCTTCACTTTTCACATAGATCAATAAACATCATTTTTCGGGGCCTTGGCTGGTAGCAACAATTTATTTAGTTATTCCAGAAACATAACTGAAGTCCAAACTGTCTGATACTACGTTTAAACCACCGTATGTTACATTGTTAGACACACTAGAATGCTATTACTGTAGGGCCAAGAAGGATGCGTATGTGAATTGGCTTACCGTTTACATGTGTATACTATAAAATGCAAACAGTGTCATGATAGATGAATCATTCTTTTAAAATGTTGTATTTTTAGTTTTGCCAACATAATAAATGTGCAATAAAATCTAACTTTGATTTACACTTGTATGATTCTTGACATATTACATTCTCGAACGTTAAAGCGATCTTATTGATTTTGGCGGAAAACGACTCTTTTTTCGAAAATACAAAAGTTTTACCATTGTGTACATGCAAACACCGGATGTGTGGCAATGATGTCATAACAAAGCGTAAAATAAAACGTAAGAAACGTTTTCCTCATTTCGGGCTTGTATCCTGTCTTAATATAAAGTCAAAGGTGAGTTCTATTGGTCAACTTCTTAACATTGTGTTTATATGCTCGAGCATTCTTTTTACTGTCACAAACAGATTAAAACCCTATTGATATTTTTTATATAATTTCCAGACATGATCGCTATAAGAATATGATTGCCGCTTCAATGATAATGAACAACACAAATTTGTTTTAAGAATGCCATTAGAAATAATATTTTTTTGCATTTTAATGTTATTTTATCAATAGTGCTGAAGTTTTCTATAAAGCATGACACCGCGATAAAAGAAATATAATTCATTACATTATCTGTTCTTTTCTCGCTTGTTAAAATAATGGCGAGGTTCACGTCTGCGTTCACGTCTGCTTCAGCATCTGAACTACTTTTCCACGCGTATGAGAATTGTGCATGGATTATAAGATCATTGCGACAGAAACCCATAAATGTTTATGTTACGGAAAACATGTCTCAATAAAAGTAAGCTTTCTGAAGAGAAATCAATATGTATTCTAAGATCGAATGTCTTTCCAACAATCTTTACGATCCTCTTACCATACAGGTCACATTTAACTTTAAATTACGCGAAAAAACAACAACAACAACAAACAATAAAAATGAATATTCTTTACAGTATCTTATTTACACGAGGATTTAAACGTTGCCAGATGGATGAAGCAAAAACGTTTCAAATCTTTATGAATACGATTGCAATTAGTTAACACTGTATTTCTTTTAGGTTTGTGTGTGTGTGTGTGTGTGTGTGTGTGTGTGTGTGTGTGTGTGTGTGTGTGTGTGTGTGTGTGTGTGTGTGTGTGTGTGTGTGTGTGTGTGTGTGTGCGCGCGCGCGCGCGTGTGTGTGTTTGCGTGTGTGTGTGTGTGTGTGCGTGCGTACTAGCGTGTGTGTGTGTGTGTGTGTGTGTGTGTGTGTGTGTGCGCGTGCGTGCGTGCGTACTAGCGTGTGTGTGTTTTGTTTTGCTTGTTTTTATTTTTGTTTGTTTGTTTTGTTGTTGTTTTTAAGACAGCGATCGTTGGCGCGTATATCACTTTAACACAAGCACTACCTTTATTAACAAATCACAAACAATGATGAGTGAAAGCTTTTAGTAATATGTCTTGTCAAAGAAGTGAGGTCGCTTATGGTGATAAATTGGATAAGCGTTAATTGACGACTTTTCCCTTGAGGTAAATGTTGGATAGCAAATGAAGCTTTAATTTGATGGCAAAACACATCATCATCGAACACAGATTCGAGACAGAGTCCAACCAGTAATTATACAGGAGACAAGTGAGGAGAGAACGGTAAGGTCCGATTATAGACAAGGAACAAACAATATTCGTGACGACAGTGACAGGTACGGACTTCTTGGACTATGTGCTTCAAAGAACGAAACAGATAAGATATGTCTTAACGTATACTACTGGATTCGCTTTTTGAAACTCGGTTGCGAAAACATTATTTAATCTCTAAAATAGCATGTGTCTGCTCGTTTTACATCTACGTGTATTTTCAAACAATAAGTAGAATCGCGCATGCTTATTTTCTAATACCAGAAAAATAAATCATAGAGAAAAATGCGGAAAACAGATTCATTCGAAGAAGTTTGATTGCGACTAGTATACGTATTATACAACAAAGTACGTTCTTCGATTTGCTAGTATTTGTCTTCTCGGCTTGGAAGATGATGTAGTAAATATTAATATGTCACTGGAATTACGTCCAAGAACTTGAGTAATAAAATTGTGCCGTTTGCTGTTATTGGGTTATTAAATACAGACTGATGCAGTCATAAATATGGATTGTTCTGGGATTTTACCGTTACCGAGATGAACTTTTATATGCACAGTGTCCATGGATTGACTTCTACATAGTAAAATTTTTATTATGTTTTACGCCGGGTAATGGAATACATCACAGGACACACATGGTATTTGTCAAATATCATAATTTAAAGTTTTTTTTCAGACAGTTAGTACTCGTACATTTCTATGTAAATATTTACTTTAAATGAAATATAAGTTGTTTATATTATAATTTTTCGTAAGTTGAAACAAAAATAAAGAACCTGATTTTTGTCTTGAAGAAAAATTACAGAAATTGTGACGATGTGTTTTTTTATTATTTTACTTACGCCGAAATAAAAATAAGAGCATTACATGTTATTGGAATTGTCGTAAAAATGTCATAGCGAGCCGTACTGTCATAAAATATACCTGGATATACACACCTAGGTATTTAGAGGGAAACTAAACAGTACCGCAAAAGTTCGTGTTTGTAAGGCAGATTACAAGCGGCTCTGCATTATTTGCAAATAAAGGTATATCAGACAAAATTTGATATATTTGTGGTAAAGGATCTTTTTCAATTGCTTTAACTACATATTTCTGTAATATAGTGTAATACTGAAGTATCGGATTTGAACAAAACGTGTGTTGTAGTTTTTGTGTTACATAATTCCCGGCTAAGTTTCCAAGCAATAAACGGTATCAGGTTACAATTCTTCAAGACACATCCACAATTTACCTGGATATACAATCTCGGGACTAAAAAAGGTATCTTAACTGTTTTGCTTTTCTATTTATTTTATTAATTTTTACAGTTTTCATTTTTTTTTTCTGATGGTTATTAGTTTAAATTAAACACTTGATTAACGGTCCATTGGGAAACAATTCCTCTCTGCGATCCCTTACCACAGTCCCATAGTGTAGAACTATTCAGGTAGGAACTATTTGGGACAATGTGCACCAAAAAGTCTAACCCATCTCTGAAGCGCCTTAACAACCAGACCGCGTATGTCAATTTCAAGAAAATGTTCACAGTTAGTTAACTTGCATTATTTTTCTATGTTAATGGCTATAAAATACATTTGATTTACGTTAGATTAATTGTGGTCATAGTGTCATAAAAATATGTTGTTTTAGGTTGGGGGTTGGGGGTTGGGGGTTGGGGGAGGCGTCGATCCGGCTTTCAACTATTTTGAGCTCAACAACCAAGTATGTATCCCAACTATACATGCGGACAGATGTATCATGTGTATACCTTAGTATAACCAACATACTGATAGTGATGCCATCATTTAAAGAAATGTGAAGTTTGACGATGTTTTCTACCCGCCATGTATTTTCTCAAAATTACAACCAACCTGCTTTGAGGTTTTAAAGCGTTTCTTTCATGATAGTTTGATAATTTTTTCCTAAAAGCGCGATGTTGTTTCTGTTGTTAGCTTTTAATTCCAAACGTTTCAACGCCAAGAGATTTATATTTTGCCTGTTTGTGAAAATTGAGAATAGAAATAATTGAGGAGAACATGTCGATCAAAACCTGTGACATTCGTTATTTGTAGTATAATTGATTTCAACATTATAATTTCTTAAATAATGTATAGAAAATAGAACAAACAATCTCGAATACAGGATTTGCCTTAGGAAACCGATCAACTCTCCGATTTTCACCTTACAAGATAAGGAAAATTATTATATTGACAACTTTATCCAACTAATCCTTTATCTTCACTCAGGGTCAATATAGTCGTTTAAATATCAGAACAATTATAGAAACATCAATATTAACAACTGGTACAAATTTATTTAAAAAGGACCTTTAATTAGAAACGGAATTGACGCAGATGGTCTGTCTCGTTTACAGTTCAATTATTTGTGAAAACATGGCACTCAATTTTCAGTGTAACTACATCTGTTTAAGTGATAATTTTCTTCAAATTATCATATCTACTAAAAGTGTGTCTAAAAAGTTATGACTTCATATGACATAACATTACCAGAGGCTGTCATGACTGCGCGTGCCGAAGTCCCCACCGGCTGTATACATTTCGTTGTCATGAACAATGCAGCTGTGGTTGGCTCTCGGGGCCACGAGCAGACCGGCGTCCGTCCATTTGTCTGTCTGCGGGTCGTACACCTCGCAGGAACACGATACCCTCCCGTCACTTCGTTCCCCGCCTGAATAGAGAAAGGTCTGTGTTATGGTTCTTATTTCATTTACCACGCATATTTTGTAATGAGCACACAATACTCACTCATGGAGGTTCAGCTGTGTGGAACCACGAATACACCCGCAATGCAAACATAAACACAAAACATACGCACATTAAAACACAATTTCCCACAAGCAAAATATACACGCACACACACGCTTACGCAGACACAAAGCAAGATACATACGCACGCATACACGCGCAATAGCTGAAGTATAAACCACGCACACTTACAAACACACAAAAAACATAAACATATATGTTACATGATGATAATGTATAAACAAAAGCAGCACTAACCCTAATCATATCGATATTATTTATAACTGAAGAAGCATACACTGACAAACTAAGCAGCAATTAGTGTTGACCCTGTTCCGACAATCACCACGGGAAGCTGGTTGATCTGGATACACACTGTTTGTCTTAATCAGGTCAACTTTAGGATAGCAATCTAAAGTAAACACGAACACAGTAATTTCATGTTTTGCGTGTCCAACAATCCACTGTGATGGAAAGCATTTTCTATTATGCCGCGACAAACGCTCCTTTCGCTTTGTTAAGAGTTTTATTTACGATCAATAGAAACGTAAACGTTCGCATAATAAGCATGAATTATTGAATAAAATATTCCCTATCCACAGTTACATTTAATTAGCGAGTCAATCCGACTAATTCTCGTGTTATATTCAGCATAAGTTATACTTTATTACGACATGCAAGCTTATTTTCTTGATGACTTCATAAGATACAATACAGTATAAATGTCACGTTTTAAAGGTGACATTTAACATAAAACACTTATGTCTTGTAGGCCATGTACAAGAATGTGTCTGTTGATGATCTGCAGAAAACAGCAACAGTGTTATATATCCTGTAAAATTATGCACATATTCCCTTCAACAACAACATCAATACGTGTATGTTAGCTGCCATAAAATTCAGATTTCTCGGCGTTTAGATCAAATTATGTGTTATAAAAATTGCTATAAAACACAACAAGACGCTTACGAGTGTCAACTTTCGATACATAAACATTGGATTAAATGACATTGTCATAGATTGACGTTAACATGAAACGTCTGTTTAAATTTAAACTTATAATCATCTACAAAATTATAAATCAGTTTGAAGAATAAATGTAAAATTAAGCCAATTAAACGTTCAAACGGAAAATAATTGATATTTTTATATAAACAAACACAGTGCATGAATTGGAATATAATAGTCAGTTCTTCAGCGTGACCTTTAAATGTGGTATCCAGACGTTTGGACAAAATTTTGTTGTTCAAACTACCAAATGAAGTAATATTACCTAAAAGATTTATGTGAAAAGTGTATCATCTTACCCCACTCACCATGACAAACATGTATTTCATATCTGAGCCACGATGTAGTTATTTTTAAAATGAGAAAACAACGTGAGCATTTACTTTTGAGATCACATTATATAGTCATCCGTATTATCCGCTATGACGTCGATACCTATTCTTAGCAGAAATCCCCATCGTGCTTATTTATAGATTTGGAAAGAACAAACATTTGGAGCCCTTTATTTCACAATTTGTCTCACAGTTTAGGTTGTGTTAAAATCGTGTTTACCTCAATTAAAATGCAAGTTTATTAAGAAGGTATTCTGAATCGCCTCCTCACCACCCACCCCAACCCAACAGAAAGGGGGTGGGGGATATATTGTCTCATGTATTGGCCTTGTATAAAGGTCGGCTTCCACCTTTAACTTCAAAAAGGATTAGCTCTGTCTTCTAAAGGCTTAATTATATTCTCTTGATTGTCAACTAATGAAGCTTACAAGTCTCCTCTGAGAAGAACAACAATTCCTTCAAAGTCAAACCAAGGTCACTGTAATTAAAAGAACACTGTGCTTCATTAAAGAAACCGCAAGTCAGTGCTAAATGAAAGCTTTCATGTTAACCGGACGCTCGTTAGAATAGTTTTCATGCATTATCGCCATTTCCCGCCACAGATTACGTCAGTAAGTCTGAGGTATTGCACGCTGGGAACATCTGCAATGTCGTAATATGTGAAGTCATAAACGGAATCAGTCGTGTAATTAGTCTGTATTACCTGCCCCTGAGCTCTACGTAAAAGCACGGCTAGAAACCAGACGACTGTGCAATCAGTGGCTAATTTCGAATAATGGTGTAATTTGGATAAACTGCGAAAACAATTGCAACAGGAAACACAAAAATAAAAATGCTCGCAACTCATACATTATATGGTGCAATAATAAAAACGAAGGACTGACGTCAGTAATTTGGATCTAGGGTTATGTTTCATTAGTACGTTTTATTTTGTGCTGCAAACAAATGGTTTAGGTGCCCGTGGTCTAGTGGTTGAGATGTGAACTAAAGATCGATGTGGCTCGAGCTCGAACCCTGATTGAACAAGAGGTTTGTGTCATTTGAAAAGACTACACATTGCTCTATGTAGTTACTGTCCAAGTACTTGTTCTACCCAGGAAGTGGGCAGTTGAGAAGATGAAAGCAATTGAATCCCACTCAGCTATAAGTAATTCAGTTGAAACTACCTTGATGTGCAAGTGCAGATGGATTACATACAAATGACAAGATGAGTTATCGCGACATCCTAGGATTGCCAAATACGACGTTTTTAGAAATGGGTTTTAATTTAACGTCCGTGTTTTGTACATAAATTATGCAATGATATCGGACTACGGTTAACAAATACGAAAGAATGTCCGAAAATGGCTGATACTGAAATTCGGATTCATTGAAAACTATAACGTTTTTAACTCTGATCCCAATTCGGACCTGTGATTTTTTACCTATAGAGTCAAAAGAAATGCAAAACAGGCATCATTTTGAAATTTTAAGTTTAACAGTTCTTGAATTACTTTAACTACAGAACCTTCACGAATCCTTACAGTAACATTTAGTAAGGCCGCTGTAGGGATACACGTGACTTCTAGCTGCGGTTGTGGACAGCAAGCACCTTGTTAGATTTGCCTGTGACAAACCGCATGATTTAACCCGTTGTCATTTTCTTTTTAGCCATTTTGCGAAATCAGACATTGGTATAACATTCAAGTTGATTAAACTTTCTCTTGTGTTTCGGTTAAACAATACAATACAGTGTGTTGTTAGAAAAAAACAACAACACAAAAGCAGATCACGTTATTCTGAGCTTACTGTACATATAATGTTTGTGTACGGGGCGATGTACGACAAGAGAAAACATACACTACTCACCACTGACGTATATTTTCCCATCCAGGACGGCCACCCCGAACTTTGCCCGGGCCTTCATTAGCGGTGCGCACTGGGACCACGTCGTCTCGAACGGATCATACCTATCACCGACAGACACAAACATGGTTAGTCCTATCTACTTAGTCTCATCTATTAAAACTGTTCAGTAAATAGTGTTGTACGCTTGTTTTGTCTTTGTAGATGTCTAAAAAGACACACATTAATCACAAACATATACAGACGATCCCTTTTAATTTAGTATCAACCCGAAGCAGATTTAGTATCGATGTCTTTCCTTTTTTATCTAAAAATATATTTTTACAAAAGAAACATGCTGACACACAGTTTTTTCCTGTCTAGGGCACATCTATTTTAGTTCTAGCGCACCTCTACGTTATTTCTACCGCGCATCTATGTTAGTTCTAGCACACCTCTATGTTAGTTCTAGCGCATCTTTATGTTAGTTCTAGCACACCTCTATGTTAGTTCTAGCACACCCCTATGTTAGTTCTAGCGCACATCTATGTTAGTTCTAGCACACCCCTATGTTACTTCTAGCACACCTCTATATTAGTTCTAGCGCACCTCTATGTTAGTTCTAGCACACCCCTATGTTAGTTCTAGCGCACCCCTATGTTAGTTCTAGCGCACCTCTATGTTAGTTCTAGCGCACATCTATGTTAGTTCTAGCGCACCTCTATGTTAGTTCTAGCATGTTAGTTCTAGCGCACATCTATGTTAGTTCTAGCGCACCTCTATGTTAGTTCTAGCACACCTCTATGTTAGTTCTAGCACACATCTATGTTAGTTCTAGCGCACATCTATGTTAGTTCTAGCACACCTCTATGTTAGTTCTAGCACACCTCTATGTTAGTTCTAGGGCACCTCTATGTTAGTTCTAGCTCACATCTATGTTAGTTCTAGCGCACCTCTATGTTAGTTCTAGCGCGCCTCTATGTTAGTTCTAGCACACCTCTATGTTAGTTCTAGCACACCTCTATGTAAGTTCTAGCGCACCTCTATGTTAGTTCTAGCACACCTCTATGTTAGTTCTAGCACACCCCTATGTTAGTTCTAGCGCACCTCTATGTTAGTTCTAGCGCACCTCTATGTTAGTTCTAGCACACCTCTATGTTAGTTCTAGCACACCTCTATGTAAGTTCTAGCGCACCTCTATGTTAGTTCTAGCACACCTCTATGTTAGTTCTAGCACACCCCTATGTTAGTTCTAGCGCACCTCTATGTTAGTTCTAGGGCACCTCTTTGTTATTTCTAGCATACCCCTATGTTATTTCTATCACACCCCTATGTTATTTCTAGCATACCCCTATGTTATTTCTAGCACACTCCTATGTTATTTCTAGTAATACCGTTGTCTACTTATTTGTGCTTGTTCTCAAAGTGGCCACTTATACAACCAACTATTTTCACTGTAAAATTATTTTCTACCAAGACTCGACCGGACTTACGCCGAAAAACGTGATTTGATTTTATTTCATAAAAACTGTCTGGTATAATAAAAATACAATCAGATGATTTGAGTGTGCGTATTTAAAGATTTTTTTTATCACGAGGACCGCAGTATTTGTACAAATTCTGCCCATATGTTACACAATCTCACTATCCGTTTAAATCGCCTTTAAAATGGACGCGAGTCAATCTAATATAGCTTTTTTTTTTAAACAAATAAAAACTAGACTATAATTCATTAATTTTACAAATTGTTCTAAATAAATTTCCAGAATTATCATATCATATTAATTACATCAACAAATAAATAAATAACTGACATATAATCTAAGACAATTTGCCTTTAATTCCGAACGTGTGTTAAACCATACACAAATGTGCAATATGAAGAAGCCTCTAAAATGAGCGCCGCTATTGTTTGTCTGTTGACATTTCAAAACAAAATACTGACAAACTTGTTTGCTCTGTCGATTCGCATCAGCGTATCTACATTTGTACTGTCGATAAGTATAAATGCGTCGATAATAGTTTCTTCTAAAAATTACACATAATTTGTGTTTTGGGAAAGAATAAAGCGCTTGTCAGTATAACTTTATGTGGAAGTAAATATGTGTACGGTTCCGGCAAACGAATAAGTGCGTTTTTGCTCTAAATCAATCTATCTTAATTACATAATAACTATACTTACATATATGCTCATACGTATTAATAAATACAATGTTGTAAATTGTTCAATTGGAAACTTGGTATAATATTTTTTCTAATAACAATAACACTCAACTTTTCGGCAAATTGCTTTTTTAAGAGTTGTTTAACTCTTGAAAAAGGCAATTTGCCGAACTGTTTAGCTCTTGAAAACAGGGCAATTTGCCGAACTGTTTAAAGCCTGAAAAAAGGCAATTTGCCGAACTTTTTAACTCTTGACAAAGGCAATTTGCCGAACTGTTTAACTTTTGATAAAGGCAATTTGGCGAAAATTGAGTGTGAGGTTACAAAAGAAAATATGAATAAATGAATACTAAAGCTGCAATGTTAAAGAATTATGCGTAATTTAATATGTTAGGTCATATTTACTCTCAATTAATAATCACGCAAAAATGCCATTTTGTGTTATTATTATTATTATTATTATTATTATTATTATTATTGTTGTTGTTGTTGTTGTTGTTGTTGTATTGTTGATATAAATGAGAAAAAATGTCAATTGTTTTAGAATTGAAAGAATACAGATTCTCAGGTGGAAACGCCTAGCAAAGCAAGCACGTAGGATGGTATTTACCAACTATTCTTTGGTCAGAATGGTCGACCATGTACATGTATTGAACTACAAGGCACAATATTTGTAAGTTTGTTACCTTGCAAGTGTAAAATATATATGGAACTTCAACAGTCGTCTTTCCTAGCTTGTATCACATTGAACTGCATATAAAGGCATTGCTGTGATGGTATGAAAATGGTGATTTAGGCTTAAGTACAGTTGGGCCTATTCGCCACAGGAAAGCTAACAGACATTATTTAAAATAATAACCAGGCGCTTTTAAACCAATTAATACTCACTTAACGACGCGGTGCAGATGCCTGCAGTTGACTTTATCGTATCCGCCGATGACGTAAAGCACGTTATTTACGACAGCGACGTTAAAGTTTGCTATATCCTTTGTCACTCTCCACGTGTCTAGTCTTACGCCATAGGATTCAATATCAGTGTGGTCCTTGTTCAACAGAACATACTGGGCCTCCCCAGACCCGGATCTACTGATGACGTAGAGTCGGTGTTGG
>CM017572.1:11803859-11878548 GCA_007844125.1 Sinonovacula constricta
CCACCTTTAAGTTGTTACATGATAAAGGCAAACTGTCAGATACCACCTTTAAGTTGTTACATGTATAAGATATAGCCAAACTGTCGGATACCACCTTTAAGTTGTTACATGTATAAGATATAGGCAAACTGTCAAATACCACCTTTAAGTTGTTACATGATAAAGGCAAACTGTCGGATACCACCTTTAAGTTGTTACATGATAAAGGCAAACTGTCGGATTCCACCTTTAAGTTGTTACATGATAAAGGCAAACTGTCGGATACCACCTTTAAGTTGTTACATGATAAAGGCAAACTGTCGGATACCACCTTTAAGTTGTTACATGATAAAGGCAAACTGTCGGATACCACCTTTAAGTTGTTACATGATAAAGGCAAACTGTTGGATACCACCTTTAAGTTGTTACAAGATAAAGGCAAACTGTCGGATACCACCTTTAAGTTGTTACATGTATAAAATATAGCCAAACTGTTGGATACCACCTTTAAGTTGTTACATGATAAAGGCAAACTGTCGGATACCACCTTTAAGTTGTTACATGTATAAGATATAGCCAAACTGTTGGATACCACCTTTAATTTGTTACATTTATAAGATATAGCCAAACTGTTGGATACCACCTTTAAGTTGTTACATGTATAAGATATAGCCAAACTGTCGGATACCACCTTTAAGTTGTTACATGATAAAGGCAAACTGTCGGATTCCACCTTTAAGTTGTTACATGATAAAGGCAAACTGTCGGATACCACCTTTAAGTTGTTACATGATAAAGGCAAACTGTTGGATACCACCTTTAAGTTGTTACAAGATAAAGGCAAACTGTCGGATACCACCTTTAAGTTGTTACATGTATAAGATATAGCCAAACTGTTGGATACCACCTTTAAGTTGTTACATGATAAAGGCAAACTGTCGGATACCACCTTTAAGTTGTTACATGTATAAGATATAGCCAAACTGTTGGATACCACCTTTAAGTTGTTACATTTATAAGATATAGCCAAACTGTTGGATACCACCTTTAAGTTGTTACATGTATAAGATATAGCCAAACTGTCGGATACCACCTTTAAGTTGTTACATGATAAAGGCAAACTGTCGGATTCCACCTTTAAGTTGTTACATGATAAAGGCAAACTGTCGGATACCACCTTTAAGTTGTTACATGATAAAGGCAAACTGTCGGATACCACCTTTAAGTTGTTACATGATAAAGGCAAACTGTCAGATACCACCTTTAAGTTGTTACATGATAAAGGCAAACTGTCGGATACCACCTTTAAGTTGTTACATGATAAAGGCAAACTGTCGGATACCACCTTTAAGTTGTTACATGATAAAGGCAAACTGTCAGATACCACCTTTAAGTTGTTACATGTATAAGATATAGCCAAACTGTCGGATACCACCTTTAAGTTGTTACATGTATAAGATATAGGCAAACTGTCAAATACCACCTTTAAGTTGTTACATGATAAAGGCAAACTGTCGGATACCACCTTTAAGTTGTTACATGATAAAGGCAAACTGTCGGATTCCACCTTTAAGTTGTTACATGATAAAGGCAAACTGTCGGATACCACCTTTAAGTTGTTACATGATAAAGGCAAACTGTCGGATACCACCTTTAAGTTGTTACATGATAAAGGCAAACTGTCGGATACCACCTTTAAGTTGTTACATGATAAAGGCAAACTGTTGGATACCACCTTTAAGTTGTTACAAGATAAAGGCAAACTGTCGGATACCACCTTTAAGTTGTTACATGTATAAAATATAGCCAAACTGTTGGATACCACCTTTAAGTTGTTACATGATAAAGGCAAACTGTCGGATACCACCTTTAAGTTGTTACATGTATAAGATATAGCCAAACTGTTGGATACCACCTTTAATTTGTTACATTTATAAGATATAGCCAAACTGTTGGATACCACCTTTAAGTTGTTACATGTATAAGATATAGCCAAACTGTCGGATACCACCTTTAAGTTGTTACATGATAAAGGCAAACTGTCGGATTCCACCTTTAAGTTGTTACATGATAAAGGCAAACTGTCGGATACCACCTTTAAGTTGTTACATGATAAAGGCAAACTGTTGGATACCACCTTTAAGTTGTTACATGATAAAGGCAAACTGTTGGATACCACCTTTAAGTTGTTACATGATAAAGGCAAACTGTCGGATACCACCTTTAAGTTGTTACATGATAAAGGCAAACTGTCGGATACCACCTTTAAGTTATTACATGATAAAGGCAAACTGTCGGATACCACCTTTAAGTTGTTACATGATAAAGGCAAACTGTTGGATACCACCTTTAAGTTGTTACATGATAAAGGCAAACTGTCGGATACCACCTTTAAGTTGTTACATGATAAAGGCAAACTGTCGGATGCCACCTTTAAGTTGTTACATGATAAAGGCAAACTGTCGGTTACCACCTTTAAGTTGTTACATGATAAAGGCTGTCCTTTCACTGCGCGACTAAGACTCGGCATTCACATCCAAACTTTACATAAAGACTGCCTGTGGATGAAATGATTGCCGTTTGTGAGCTCAGAAAAGACCAGCAAACTTGTATCTTCTTTTGAAAGGATATAAGATTCTGATATATTAATCCGAACCACTGGTAATTGGGATCGCGACACCATTTTTCTAAACAAATGTTACATGAGTAGTTGTTAAAATCTCGATACTTTTTTTTTAGATTTTCCGTTATTGTGTTACTTTGTGGTACATTGCGGCTTTTGTGCTATTTATGTGCTTTTGATATACTTGTTGGACAGAATCGGATGATAGATAAACGCATTTGCATGTTTGTAGTCAAACAGATGTTTCGCATTGATGGCCCTGTATGAGATGCCTGTATCGAAGGGAAATTAGTGGAGTAATGCCGAGCAACAATCTCGCCAAAAAGCACGAAACTAGGCAGAAATGGTCATTGTGAAAGTCTGGATGGAAAACCACAACAAACCGAATATGAGTCTGACGAAATATTTTAAATAACCGCCATGGCGACCATAGTAAAATTTCAGATCTATTTTGAAGTGAAAATTGTCTACTGTTAAGAAAATAATATGTAAAGAAATTGGATTAATTCTTAAAAGTTGTAATGTACATCATTTATGAGCAATGAGCAAGGTAAGGTCAATTTTATGTGAAAAGGTTGTCGCGTAAACTGTAATTTTTATCTTCCTTCAAAAGGAGAGTACATGTTCATTAATGTTGCTTTCTAAGGTTTCGTTGCTTTATTGTTTACATATAATTCACCTTAATTCTGTAATTCCAGCCAAGCTTGTGTAAATTTGATATTTTGCAGGAAATAGAAGATAATTAAGTTCTTTAGATACATGGTGTAATATGCCATGATTGTGTTGTTAGCTCCAGTAGAATGCGGAATTGCCCGACCTACGACATCCGAATGAGTCAGTAACATCCAAACATCTATTTAAATTTGTTAATCGAAATGCTACATCTATTTACTTAGTAAATTCGTTACATACTTAGTTAAAATTATGTTTGCTCTTGTCAGTTTAGTAATAGTGAGCCTTTGTACGTTTAGCACAATATTATATGTTACGCCAAGAATTTAAAAAAAAAATGGAATGAAAAAAAGTTAGTTTTTTGTGTGAACCGTTTGCATATTAAACGGAGTAGGTGCGACAAGTTGAATGAAACCAATAAAAATGATAAAATCAAGAGAGCAAACTTTTATGTTTGGTCTGCAATGAGATTTTTGAAGGTTTATAATTTTAACAAAAAAAAAAAGAATGAGATTAATAGTAGCAAATTAAAACATTAAATGAAATTAATTTAGTTTTTCTTACCTTAATAAAGAATCCATTTTGGCGGGTAGAATAGAATGCCTTATAGTAAAGTTGTTGTCTTTGCTGTTTATATTGTTTTTGCTGTTGTTGTAGCAACTGCTGCGCTGACTGGTTCCGCGTTACACCTTCGACCACACCAAGAAGAGTCCTTAATTTCTGAAAAACATATTTACTGTAATATTGAAAGACAGTACAATAATCAGATATGTACAATTGTGTTGTTATCAATAAACATATGAACAAGGATTTATTTCTGCCAACAGTCAGGTCGACATACGCAATTAAATCCATACTGGTACCTCGGCGTGCTGTACGTGCGTGCGCGCGTGTGTGCGTGTGTGTGTGTGTTTGCATAAATGGCAAAACTTCTTGGAAGCAGTAAATCATGTTTATAATTTGCTGACACCATATAGTACTGAAACACACAATTTTGTAACTTAATTACAAACTTTTTTTTGTAATATTTTAATTGATCCTTTATTTAATGGTATCATCATTAAAGCGACACATTTACTTGAAGTTGAGTATATATAGCCATCAATACATTTACTTGAAGTTGAGTAAATATAGCCATCAATACATTTACTTGAAGTTGAGTATATATAGCCATCAATACATTTACTTGAAGTTGAGTAAATATAGCCACATTTACTTGAAGTTGAGTATATATAGCCATCAATACATTTACTTGAAGTTGAGTAAATATAGCCATCAATACATTTACTTGAAGTTGAGTAAATATAGCCATCAATACATTTACTTGAAGTTGAGTAAATATAGCCATCAATACATTTACTTGAAGTTGAGTAAATATAGCCATCAATACATTTACTTGAAGTTGAGTATATATAGCCATCAACACATTTACTTGAAGTTGAGTATATATAGCCATCAACACATTTACTTGAAGTTGAGTATATATAGCCATCAATACATTTACTTGAAGTTGAGTATATATAGCCATCAACACATTTACTTGAAGTTGAGTATATATATAGCCATCAACACATTTACTTGAAGTTGAGTATATATAGCCATCAACACATTTACTTGAAGTTGAGTATATATAGCCATCAACACATTTACTTGAAGTTGAGTATATATAGCCATCAACACATTTACTTGAAGTTGAGTATATATAGCCATCAATACATTTACTTGAAGTTGAGTATATATAGCCATCAACACATTTACTTGAAGTTGAGTATATATAGCCATCAATACATTTACTTGAAGTTGAGTATATATAGCCATCAACACATTTACTTGAAGTTGAGTATATATAGCCATCAATACATTTACTTGAAGTTGAGTATATATAGCCATCAACACATTTACTTGAAGTTGAGTATATATAGCCATCAATACATTTACTTGAAGTTGAGTATATATAGCCATCAACACATTTACTTGAAGTTGAGTATATATAGCCATCAATACATTTACTTGAAGTTGAGTATATATAGCCATCAATACATTTACTTGAAGTTGAGTATATATAGCCATCAACACATTTACTTGAAGTTGAGTATATATAGCCATCAATACATTTACTTGAAGTTGAGTATATATAGCCATCAACACATTTACTTGAAGTTGAGTATATATAGCCATCAATACATTTACTTGAAGTTGAGTATATATAGCCATCAATACATTTACTTGAAGTTGAGTATATATAGCCATCAATACATTTACTTGAAGTTGAGTATATATAGCCATCAATACATTTACTTGAAGTTGAGTATATATAGCCATCAACACATTTACTTGAAGTTGAGTATATATAGCCATCAACACATTTACTTGAAGTTGAGTATATATAGCCATCAACACATTTACTTGAAGTTGAGTATATATAGCCATCAATACATTTACTTGAAGTTGAGTATATATAGCCATCAACACATTTACTTGAAGTTGAGTATATATAGCCATCAACACATTTACTTGAAGTTGAGTATATATAGCCATCAACACATTTACTTGAAGTTGAGTATATATAGCCATCAACACATATACTTGAAGTTGAGTATATATAGCCATCAACACATTTACTTGAAGTTGAGTATATATATAGCCATCAACACATTTACTTGAAGTTGAGGTATATATAGCCAACAAGACATTTACTTGAAGTTGAGTATATATAGCCATCAACACACGTGCTTTCTCATACGACAAAATTAAACCGTTGTCAGATAAGTTGTTTTTAGCAATAGCTATTAGAAAGAAAAAAAGTCTTAACCGAATTTTCAATGAGTGTTTAGTCTGATGAATTTAAGTTGGAAAATATTATTGTACCTATCTGGTGACACTTTACAAGACACAAGCTTTGTCTCAAATATACACGTGTTGCACCATTTAATGTCATGTAATATATGTAACATTATGTAACATGTCGTGGCAAGTATCAACAGATGACATGTCGCTCGTCTCAAATATACACGTGTAGCACCATTTAATGTCATGTAATATATGTAACATTATGTAACATATCGTGGCAAGTATCAACAGATGACATGTCGCTCGTCTCAAATATACACGTGTAGCACCATTTAATGTCATGTTATATATGTAACATTATGTAACATGTCGTGGCAAGTATCAACAGAGAACAAGTCGCTCGTCTCAAATATACACGTGTAGCACCATTTAATGTCATGTAATATATGTAACATTATGTAACATGTCGTGGCATGTATCAACAGATGACAGGGCGCTCGTCTTAAATATACACGTGTAGCACCATTTAATGTCATGTAATATATGTAACATTATGTAACATGTCGTGGCAAGTATCAACAGATGATATGTCGCTCGTCTCAAATACACACGTGTAGCACCATTTAATGCCATGTAATATATGTAACATTGTGTAACATGTCGTGGCAAGTATCAACAGATGACAGGGCGCTCGTCTCAAATATACACGTGTAGCACCATTTAATGTCATGTAATATATGTTACATTATGTAACATGTCGTGGCAAGTATCAACAGATGATATGTCGCTCGTCTCAAATATACACGTGTAGCACCATTTAATGTCATGTAATATATGTAACATTATGTAACATGTCGTGGCAAGTATCAACAGATGATATGTCGCTCGTCTCAAATATACACGTGTAGCACCATTTAATGTCATGTAATATATGTAACATTATGTAACATATCGTGGCAAGTATCAACAGATGTCATGTCGCTCGTCTCAAATATACACCTGTAGCACAATTTAATGTAATGTAATATATGTAACATTAAGTAACATGTCGTGGCAAGTATCAACAGATGACATGTCGCTCGTCTTAAATATACACGTGTAACACCATTTAATGTCATGTAATATATGTAACATTATGTAACATATCGTGGCAAGTATCAACAGATGACATGTCGCTCGTCTCAAATATACACGTATAGCACCATTTAATGTCATGTAATATATGTAACATTATGTAACATATCGTGGCAAGTATCAACAGAGAACAAGTCGCTCGTCTCAAATATACACGTGTAGCACCATTTTATGTCATTTATTATATGTAACATTATGTAACATATCGTTGCAAATATCAACAGAGAACAAGTCGCTCGTCTCAAATATACACGTGTAGCACCATTTAATGTCATGTAATATATGTAACATTATGTAACATGTCGTGGCAAGTATCAACAGATGACATGTCGCTCGTCTCAAATATACACGTGTAGCACCATTTAATGTCATGTAATATATGTAACATTATGTAACATGTCGTGGCAAGTATCAACAGATGACAGGGCGCTCGTCTCAAATATACACGTGTAGCACCATTTAATGTCATGTAATATATGTAACATTATGTAACATGTCGTGGCAAGTATCAACAGATGATATGTCGCTCGTCTTAAATATACACGTGTAGCACCATTTAATGTTATGTAATATATGTAACATTATGTAACATGTCGTGGCAAGTATCAACAGATGTCATGTCGCTCGTCTCAAATATACACCTGTAGCACAATTTAATGTAATGCAATATATGTAACATTAAGTAACATGTCGTGGCAAGTATCAACAGATGACATGTCGCTCGTCTTAAATATACACGTGTAACACCATTTAATGTCATGTAATATATGTAACATTATGTAACATGTCGTGGCAAGTATCAACAGATGACATGTCGCTCGTCTCAAATATACACGTATAGCACCATTTAATGTCATGTAATATATGTAACATTATGTAACATATCGTGGCAAGTATCAACAGAGAACAAGTCGCTCGTCTCCAATATACACGTGTAGCACCATTTTATGTCATTTAATATATGTAACATTATGTAACATATCGTTGCAAGTATCAACAGAGAACAAGTCGCTCGTCTCAAATCTACACGTGTAGCACCATTTAATGTCATGTAATATATGTAACATTATGTAACATGTCGTGGCAAGTATCAACAGATGACATGTCGCTCGTCTTAAATATACACGTGTAGCACCATTTAATGTCATGTAATATATGTAACATTATGTAACATGTCGTGCCAAGTATCAACAGATGTCATGTCGCTCGTCTCAAATATACACCTGTAGCACCATTTAATGTAATGTAATATATGTAACATTATGTAACATGTCGTGGCAAGTATCAACAGATGACATGTCGCTCGTCTTAAATATACACGTGTAACACCATTTAATGTCATGTAATATATGTAACATTATGTAATATGTCGTGGCAAGTATCAACAGATGACATGTCGCTCGTCTCAAATATACACGTGTAGCACCATTTAATGTCATGTAATATATGTAACATTATGTAACATATCGTGGCAAGTATCAACAGAGAATAAGTCGCTCGTCTTAAATATACACGTGTAGCACCATTTAATGTCATTTAATATATGTAACATAAATGTAACATATCGTTGCAAGTATCAACAGAGAACAAGTCGCTCGTCTCAAATATACACGTGTAGCACCATTTAATGTCATGTAATATATGTAACATTATGTAACATGTCGTGGCAAGTATCAACAGATGACATGTCGCTCGTCTTAAATATACACGTGTAGCACCATTTAATGTCATGTAATATATGTAACATTATGTAACATGTCGTGGCAAGTATCAACAGATGATATGTCGCTCGTCTCAAATATACACGTGTAGCTCCATTTAATGTCATGTAATATATGTAACATTATGTAACATATCGTGGCAAGTATCAACAGATAGAGAACAGTAGTAGTAGTAGTAGTAGTAGTAGTAGTAGTAGTAGTAGTAGTAGTAGTAGTAGTAGTAGTAGTAGTAGTAGAAGTAGTAGTAGTAGTAGTAGTAGTAGTAGTAGTAGTAGTAGTAGTAGTAGTAGTAGTAGAAGAAGAAGAAAAAGTGGTACAAATAAAATAAAATAAATACTTATTATTTTTTATTTTATGTTCAAAATAACACTTAAACTAAAAATACTCACACTATAAAGCTCTAAATCCTATCTGTCTTGGATTTTAAACAATATTCTACGTTATTATACCTTATAGCTTCCCACTCTCCTTCTGTTAGTTTATTTTTCAAGTGGGTAAATTCTTCCACTGCCGGACTACTTTATCTACCTCGCCCAACCCATAATGTGTGAGTATGATTGACAGATCCGCCTCTCAAACAAGATGCCAAAAGTTTAGGCCATTACGTCATAACCTATATACTAATGCATGAACACTTAAAGTCAACGCAACAGTTTGAACATAATTCAAAGACATTTGCTATTTGGAGCATGTAAATCTTTGTCCATTTTACAAAGTAGAGAGATCATGGCAAAGACGCATTTACAAGTACAATCATATAACAAAGAACAGAAATAAAAGAAAAGAAATGACAATATAAACAGATATTAATGACAAGATATTACCAGACTCTTGCCCTAAACACGTCATGTAATTAACCATTGGAGCGTGTATTGTTAAAATGATTTTGAACTGACAACAATGTACTTAAGCTTTATTGAGAAAATTATTTCTTATTTCAAAATCATGCATTAAGAATATTGAAAAGTTAAATAATTTTAATGCATTAGTATGAGACATGACTTTAACAAATTTGTTTATATAAGGCCAAGGTGATAAAAATATAAAGTATTACTTGTACCAACCCCAAATGGCAAGAAAGACAATGAAGCTGGTTCAGTTTTGCTTAGTGAAGAATATGGCAAACAAGAATGCGTAGGTTTTTATTCTGTAAACGCTTGACCGGCTACCGATTCAAAACGTTTAAATATTTATTCTGTAAATATTTATTCTGTGTTGAATTGCGTCATTATTACTTGATGCAGCAGTACAGGGTCAAGGCACTACGTCGACAAAATAAACGCAAGATTAGGTACCTTTGTCGTTAAGTTGAATAATTCTGATAAACCGACATTGGACACACACCTTTAAAGCCGCTTTGGCACACTGTTTCGCTTAAACACGTATACAGATCTTCCATTGTCAGATGATCCGTATTATATGTTTCACCTTTAAAGCGACTAAGAGGCTTATTTATCCTGAACAAGTATACAGAAGTCAAGAATCAACTGATTTTATCGCATGTTTCACCTTAAGCGGCTTAGACAAAATTGTTCGTCCAAATATGTAAACATACGCTCATAGTCATCAGAGTCATAACGAATAGTTGTCGATTTTGGCGTTTATTTCACTCGTGGTCAGAGATTACTATATTTTCACGAGTGGCACAAGTCTATAACAACGAGTAAAATAAAATGATATCGTGGTGCGCCCCTCGTGAAAATATATTATTCAACGACCACGAGTGAAATGTAATACGATCGTTGTGCGCTACTCGCGAAAATATACTTCATATGACCACGAGTGAAATAAAATACGTCACTCATGAAAATATATTTTTCTATGACTGCGAATGAAATATAATACGATCACATATCGAAAACGTCAGATTTTCTTTTTATGTCATGTTTATTTCGTATTTATAGTTTTTCAAACAGTAGTTTCTAATTATCTCCGCTAGGGCTCAGAGTGAAATGATAAGGATTTCTTTCACTGGTATTTTATTCTCTTTCATCCAAAAGCACAAAATAAACATGATTCGCATTACAAGTTAATGACATACGTATTTGATAGTTTACCAGTAGGTGGAACCTCTTACGTGTTGAAATCCGTCATGGCACCTTAAATTCTCCTTTCCTGTGTATGGCACAACTATTTTTCAAACGAAAACATGTTCACATATACACGTGTTTTACATTCACCTATAATTTTGGTGGAACAATTTTTCACTATGTGGAAACCAAGATACTAAAAAAGCAAACTAGACCAATTGTGTCCCTACCGCTTTAAACTCTTTTGGCAAAATACACCACAGTCACCGAGCTGGGGCTATCTAAGTTGAACGTAATAAACCCCCATCAATTAAATGACAGGTGTAACTGTGTAAACGATTCGGACAGTTGGCAGTCCTAGACAAACTTTCTCATGCCTTTGTCTTTCAAGACAAATCTATGAAAACATATTGAAAAGTCCCCAGGAAACAATGGGTTGTCCCCATGTGCTGACACAGTAATCTAGGCGTGGTGAGACACTCAAGTACTAAAGGAAATGATGATAAATCGTTAGTTATTTTAACGTAAGCGCCATGGTGTAAAAACTTCTTATCGAAAAGGTTGGGGTTCCAGCCGGGGTAAAACTTCATCTGAAGAGGTCTTCCAGTTACATGCGATGTAGTGCTTCGGTATTTCTACACAAATACTGTGTTCATGACTGATTCCTCATTCAAAAATAAGGTTTTATGAATAAACGAGCCTCCCTCCAAAAATAAATCTCTCTCCAAAAATAAATCTCCATCCATAAATAAGTCGTCCTCCAAAAATGAGTCTCTATCTATAAATGAGTCTCTCTCCATATATTAGCTTCCCTTAAAAACAAGTCTCCTTCAAAAATGAATCTCCCTCCGAAAATGAGTCTCTGTAAAAACGTTTCCCCCCAAAGATGAGTCTCACTCCAAAGATGAGTCTCCCCCACCCATCCACAAAATAAGCCTCCCTCCAAAAATATGTACCCCCCCCCCCCCCTAAAAAAAGAAGTCTCCCCGCAAAACTGAGTCTTCCTCCAAAAATAAATCTCCATCCCAAAATAAGTCTTTCTCCAAAAATGAGTCTATCTATAAATTAGTCTCTCTCCAAATACAAGTCTCCCTTCAAAAACAAGTCTCCTCCAAAAATACGTTTCTCTCCAAAAATGAATCAACCTCCTAAAATTAGTCGCTCTAAAAACGTTTCCCTACTAAAGTGAGTCTCCCTCCAGACATTAGTCTCCCCCACCCACTCAAAAATAAGCCTCCCTCCAAAAATAAGTCTCCCCTTCCCCCTCTACGCCCCCCCCCCCCCCAAAAAAAAAAAAAGAAAAAAGAAAAAGAAAAGAAATCTACCTCAAAAATGAGTCAAAAGAAAAAGAAGTCTCTCTCAAAAATGAGTCTCCCTCCAAAAATGAGTCGCCCTCCATAAATTAGTAACCCTCCAAAAATAAGTTTCCCTCCAATAAGTTTCCCTCCAAAATAAGTCTCCATCTATAAACGTGTCTCCATCTATAAATGAGTCTCCCTCCAAAAATGAGTCGCCCTCCATAAATTAGTAACCCTCCAAAAATAAGTTTCCCTCCAATAAGTTTCCCTCCAATAAGTTTCCCTCCAAAATAAGTATCCCTCCATAAATAGGTCTCCATCTATAAACGTGTCTCCATTTATAAACGTGTCTCCATCTATAAATGAGTCTCTCTCCAAAAATGAGTCTCCCTCAATAAATGTGTTTCTCTCAATAAAAGGGCCTTTCTACATCAATAAGTCTCCCTACATAAATGAGTCTCCCTCCATTAATGAGTTTCCCTCCATTAATGAGTTTCCCTCCATAAATGAGTTTCCCTCCATAAATGAGTTTCCCTCCATTAATGAGTTTCCCTCCATAAATGAGTTTCCCTCCATAAATGAGTTTCCCTCCATTAATGAGTTTCCCTCCATAAATGAGTTTCCCTCCATTAATGAGTTTCCCTCCATAAATGAGTTTCCCTCCATTAATGAATCTCCCTCAATGAAAGGGCCTCCCTACATAATTGTGCCTCCCTACATAGATAAGTCTTATTCCTTTCATTGCTCTCGATAAAAATAAAATCAAAGCAAATTAAAAAGTTTGCAATTAATGTAAGAGTAAGAGAATGAAAATCACAAATATAACAAATACGCCTGCTGGATTACCTGTGTTCGCCAGTTATTCTTTATACTCGATTGTTATTGATATCGTACAACATAAATATGGCACGAACGACGTTTATCGAGTGTTCTGTAAATAGCATTCAGACATCGAAATTTTAAAAATATCTTACATTACCAACTGTTTACAAAGGTTAAAATAATTTACAAGTCAGCCCGTTGGTTATGTAAAGATTATAAAAGATTTACACCCTGAAACAACGTTTAAAATGCAAACAGTAATTTACAATTAGTTCTTTTTCCGTAACACGTTTACTTTGATGTGGGTTTTTGGTAAATATATTTTTTTTTGTCAAAGTTTGAATTTTCGTTTGATACTACTTTTTGATCAGAGAAATTTAGTTAAAATTGTATCAAAGCTGCTGAAGATGAAACAGATGTTTGATTAGTGGTTTTATTACTGTGTCAAAGGATTTCAGCTTTGCGATGATGGCGCCCATTCACATAATAGAAAATGCTGCGTTCATCGTGATACATAGGTCAGCCAGCTCTAAAACACCATTGACAATATTAGATTTGAGCAAAAAGAAAACAAGATTTTAAATAAATTAAAGGATCCATATTATGTGTTATTCAAAAGCTAATAAGAATATAATAAACATAGTAGGCTAGTATTTTAAATATTTTTCGGTTTGTAATTAACATGTAATGTTGAACAAAACATTTCAAAACAATACACGTCTGGAAATATGTTTGTCTATACGAAGAAAAGTACGAGCTCAAAAAAGTCAATACAACCCTTAATGTTTGGTGTGTTTTCTTGTCATATTTCCTGTTTGTACTCCGATGGAATTGCATAAGTTAGCCTAAATACAAAAGCAATTAATTAAAAGATCTTCAAATTGTTTGTTTGGGCCATATCCGCTGATTTCTCCTTAAGACTGGGAATTGAACTTATAGAATTGTATACCGACCGTTGGGGTCGACGTTCTGTCGCTGTGTTACCATTGCCGAAAAAAACACACTTTTAATTTTAAAAAATCCCCAGTCTGGTTTGGGGAAGTAGCAAATGAGCACCACGTCTCAAGATATACCGACAATGAACCTGTTGTCTGATTTATTCAAATTAAAAGGCATGATAAAATAAATTGGAGCCACGGAATGTCAATAGGCAATGATTAACCCTTGATCGATTTTCGGTGTTTTTTAGTTTAACTTTCTTTCCTTGTAAACGTTTCCTTTTGTATGCTTTGAAATGTCTTTGGTTTGTTTGAATTAATATCTTTGTCACAGAGTTTTCGATTCTGTTTTTTAAATATCCCTGTTCAAGTTACTAATTCACATGTGTATGTTTTTTCGTGATTGATCATTAACTCAGTTTAATTTCTAGTCTATTTATATACATTTACCTTTCATATATCTTTCTCTTTCTATCCATCTCAGGTTACATTTAATATACTGACTGTTAATGCTATGTCGATTTTTGTTCAATTGCTATTAATATCACTCCTGGTTAATCTTGTACTTAACTTTTTGTAAATTATTAAATAAAAGAATAGGCAAAGTTAAATAAGTTTAATTTTCACATCACATTATTTCTCTCTCTCTCTCTCTCTCTCTCTCTCTCTCTCTCTCTCTCTCTCTCTCTCTCTCTCTCTCTCTCTCTCTCTCTCTCCAATGTATATCCTCTCTCTTCTCTTCTCTTCTCCCTCTATACCTTCTATTACCGTCTTTCTCCTTATTTTTCTCCCGCTTTTCAACCTATCTTCGCCCCGCTTTTATTTTATTTTCTATTCCTCCTTCTCTCTCTTTCTCTCTCCTTCTCTCCCTCTTTCTATCTCTTTCTCTATCACTTCCATAATTCATTATTTATTATAGAATTCCATACTTATTTTCCCTTTGTTTCCGCAATAGTTTTCCCTAAAGCCCACACCTACACCCTACACTTTCTACAAAGTCTCTTCATTTAGCAACAGATCAGCAAGGCATTATCCTTAACTCACTGTTCGTTTACCGGCTTTAAAAAGACTTATCTGCAAAGCTCTGTCAATATTTACCTAAGCTTTTAAGTCTTTTCGCAGGTATATCGGTCTATTGTAGACCCATTAGGTAAAGATTGACAGCTGGGAATTAAGGTGGAGCCCCTGACGAACGAAAGGCAATCGTATCATTTTTTGTCTAACTTAGACAAACATTTAAAAAGATCAAATGTCTTATGCGATAGAATAGAAACAGCGGAATCTCGTTAATTGTACTGTTTGTACAAGAAGATACAATATGTCTTTGTTTTCTCTAGTTTTAAGTACATCACTTACTAGAAAAAAATATAATTGCAAAATCAAAACTAAATTAATTTATTATGATTTCTGCATGCTTATAGCAATATTTTCGTAAATTTGTATACTACAGTGTATTTTTTTTTTTTAAATGTATACTACTTTTCTCTCTAAGAATAAGGCCGACCTCACTCCAATAAGCCAATGATGGCTGTATATTGTCATTTTAACGGACTGTCCACTTAAATGGTAGAACCAGTTCAGATCTTGTCCATCTGGCGCAATGTATTGTGAACAGTCTAATCTGTTTAATGACTGCACCCGGGACCTCTGATCTGCTTCACTACAGAGTTTTCTAATTGCAGTGCTAGAAGGCAGCTGTGTTATTAAGCAACTGAAAACTCTTATTAACACAAATAAACAGAAATTTTCTCAGTTATTTTGCTCATGATCACAGCCCTTACTACTTCTGCAGTGCACAAGGACAATTTTAAATACATAATACCCAGTCATGTCAGCTTCTGGTGAATTTTTTTTAAATTGAAATGAAATCAGATATTCTATTCCTTATTTTAAAGCATAAAGGACGTTTGTTAATTCTGGTTTTTATCGTGTTCTCTATTGCTTGTTGTATACAGTAAACACGTAATCAAATTTAGATTACATGTATATTGATAATATATTATGGCTGGATTCATTATGTTTCCGCCCTTCAGGACAATTACACTTTTTTATTCAAAGTTTTTCAGTCTAACGCCTGATTTCCATTTATCACTTTAAAATAAATTTATCAAATTTTGGTGCTGATATCGCATTTATTGTGTTCATTTATCACATTTATTTTGTTTATAACACAGTACGGTGTGTGTCGTATAAATATTTGTACTTCTTTAGTATCTCATTTAAGGATTTAACCAACCTTCAAAACCTGTTTTATTGCTTTCATACCAGATTATATGTGCATTCATTTCTTTGAACCTATGCAAATAAATACCAGATGTTAAAGTTCAAAACATGCATAATACATACAGAATACATTGCCCTTTTGTGTTCTATGTTCACTCTATGTCATTTTTGTTATGTTTTTTATGTAGACTTATTTACTGTTGTAAACTGTTGTTAATATACTGTTGTTTGGGTCAATGAAGAAGTAATAAATATAAAATCGGACACAAAGAACATGATTATATACAGTTTCATGTGACCCGTTGCTTAGTGGTAGACTCGCAGATGTGTAACTCCTCTGACTGCTTAGCCTTCTACCGCGTGGGTTCGAGTCCCGTTCGGGGCGAAAAAAATAATGTGGGATGGTCTTTTTTAGCTGACATCCGGGGCGCCGGTGGTTCTACTCAGACATTTGTCTGAGATCCTCCACCAAGACAACCGTACGTTGCTATAATGAACATAATTGGTCGCTGCGATCTATCCTAAAACAAACTAATATGTTTGCCAAGACGATCTCAATTAGCAAAAGTAGTGAAGGGTAAACGTAAACATATATTTGTAATTTAAATGTGGTATCCAAAGGTTTGGACCAGTTTGCTTTTCTCTGTCATGCAACAATAAATTATTGTTATCTGAAAACGCGAAATGCTGTTTACTGATGTCCTACATCCATGAGAAAAGTGTATCATAACACACCACTCGTAAGTACAAACATGTATTTCCAATATTAGCCTCACCGCAGAGTAATCTTTTTAACTTAGAAAACCACGTGACTACTTACTTATGAAATCAAGTTATAGCATCCGGGTGAATCAATGTGACGTTCTAGTCTGGTTCCCGAACTTTACTCTGCCGTAGTAAAGTTCGGGAACCAGACTATGTGACGTTCTTATTGCTGACGTCTATTTTTAGCTGAAATTCCCATCGTGCTTATTTATAGATTTGAAAAGAAGGAACTAGGAGCGATATTTTTCATAATGTGTACTAACTTACTATTGAAGTAGTGTTTAAAATCCTGTTCACTAAAGACTAAAGTGTGAGTGTATGAATAAATAATACACAAATTCCCCAAAACAGGGCTAAGATATTTTCACATGTATTTGATAAAGATAAAACCGTTGGATACCACCATTAATCAATTAAAAGAAAGAAATATAAAAAGAGAAGCATACATAATGTACGTTTCTTTCATATTCACTTGAACTAAATATGTAAGTGAGAGAGTGGGTTTATCGAATAAAAATGAACAAAGAGGAGTGAGGTAGTATACAACAGATGATGTGAACAAGAATGAATTTGCGGAAACAAAAAGAAAGATAGAGAAAAATAGCCCAGCAATAGAAGAGGAATAAAGAACACAGTACACACCTGAATGCAACAATTTAAATTTATACAATACCAGAGTAGACAAATTAACAATATAAAGGAGTTGGGCTCTGATTTAATTTTGCGTCACTTTAAAACTAATTCTACTAACAGGTTAAGCATATTTGCACACGGACGTCTAACACGGAGTATTTATTCACTCTGTATAAAGTCGTTATGAATCAAAACTGTCATTAACGTTTTACAGTATTGTAGTTTACAATTGCTGAATATTGTATTCCGATTACAATTAATGATTTATTAAACTGTTTGCGAATCGAATTCGTAATTTTGCCATTGTCGGTAACTGAAAGGACATAAAGGTGTTCGAGGCCTGTTAAATACTGTGGATATTTACCTGTATTGCAGAGTTTGTGTCGTGCACGACGAATCAATGTGAATGACAGAAATACAATTAATTATAAATAAGATTTAGCCAATAATGTCCGTGTCAGTCTGATATCTTTGCATGTAGTTATTGAAGCCATTGAAGGACCGCTAGATTGAGAGTAATATCGCTGACAATATGTCCATAAGGTATTTTGCATGATTGCGAAAAAAACAAATTGAATTAACGTTGTTGTTGTTGTAGTTGTGATGATGATGATAATGATGCGATGATGATGATTATGGCGTTGATGATTTGATGATTAATGATGATGATGATGATGATGATGATGATGATGATGATGATGATGATGATGATGATGATGATGATGATGATGTAATGATAATGATGATGATGACGTTGATGATTTGATGATTGATGATGATGATGGTTGTGGTGACGACTACGACGAAGACGACAACGACGGAGAGGATAATGATGATGATGGTGATGATGATGATGATAACATAAACATAAGCCTAAAACCGAAAACTTGTAACGAACAAGAAAGAATCAGCCGTAAAACTTCGGGACTTTTAAACTTTTATTTCCTTGTGCAAAACGAAGTAAACGCACCAATACTTAATTCATTAAAATATTGACATTAAATAACAGTAGTCAATCGAGTCGTGAGGAAATAAACTGAGCAAATATTGATTTGTCCGACTTGCATAAGTTCTTCAATAACTCACATTATTGTAATACTACAAGAGTACTTCACTATTTCTAACAGCAATTCCTCTTTCTATCAAAGTCGCAAAATTGATAGCAGGGACCATTGTAAGACTAGTACCAGGGCGGATCTATGCTTTTACCTTAGACGGTGTGAGAGATCCTTTTTCAACTGTTATTTATGCTGAATGGGTATATATTAAACAACAGCGCTCTTTATGATTCAGAGATGCATTTTGGTGTGTAGTTGGACTTATAGTGATTCTCTTTACTATGTTATTGAATAAAGTGTGTCTGGTCCGGGGATGTTGTTTTTGTTGTTGTTGTTGTTTTGTTTTTGTTTTTTTTGCGTAAGGGGTGGAGGACACATTTGGAACCCCTCAAAGATAAGATGTAACCATACTAAAGCATATTAAGACGGTAGTGGTTGTTGCTAGTTACATAGTTGGTCGGCCCGATGTCCGGATAATGTCTGCGATGTAATATTATGTCATATGTTCACTTCGTGCAAATTGTGAAGGCAACCATGTACACCAGCTCTCGAGTATTGAGATTATTGACGGGACGCCAGTCCTAACAAACAACACATTTTATAGAACGTCTGAACACTCTGATCAGCTCGATGTGACTCTAAGACTCTCTTGAGATATATAGTTAATACTTTTCATGTATTAATGACATTCTTCAGACTACATATCTATGCTTGAGACATGTTCTACTTTACCTTTAGAGAATGTTTGTAATGGAAATACTGTTATGTTTAATGTGTATTTGTTAACTAATATAAATATACATTTACATTTAATTGTATATGCTTACTTTAAGAGACACATTTAATATACATGTTCTTATGTATTTTGTATATGCTTTCATTTAGAAAATGTTCATTTTAATTCATTTGTTCACCTGCTTTTGTAAACAAATACCGACATTCACTTTATATCACCTGCTTTGTGAACAAATACCGAAATTTTCTTTTATATCATCGTTTTGTGAACAAATACCGAAATTTTCTTTTATATCATCGTTTTGTGAACAAATACCGAAATTTTCTTTATATCATCGTTTTGTGAACAAATACCGACATTTTCTTTATATCATCGTTTTGTGAACAAATACCGACATTCACTTTCTATCACTTGCTTTTGTGAACAAATACCGACATTTTCTTTTATATCATTGCTTTGTGAACAAATACCGACATTTTCTTTATATCATCGTTTTGTGAACAAATACCGAAATTTTCTTTATATCATCGTTTTGTGAACAAATACCGAAATTTTCTTTATATCATCGTTTTGTGAACAAATACCGACATTCACTTTATATCACCTGCTTTGTGAACAAATACCGACATTTTCTTTTATATCATCGTTTTGTGAACAAATACCGACATTTTCTTTATATCATCGTTTTGTGAACAAATACCGACATTTTCTTTATATCATCGTTTTGTGAACAAATACCGACATTCACTTTCTATCACTTGCTTTTGTGAACAAATACCGACATTTTCTTTTATATCATTGCTTTGTGAACAAATACCGACATTTTCTTTTATATCATTGCTTTTGTGAACAAATACCGACATTTTCTTTTATATCATTGCTTTGTGAACAAATACCGACATTTTCTTTATATCATCGTTTTGTAAACAAATACCGACATTTTCTTCAAATAAAACCAAGTTCTTATGTATTATTTACGAACATAATTAAAAGTTCAACTTACTTATATTCAGCAATTGCAAATGTTTCTTCTTCCTCCAATTTCATCCGTTTATTCACTTCTGACCAAATTTCTATAACATATCTATCAAACACTTTCACATTTACAAACAAGGTCAGTATCCATGTAGTGAACGTGAATATGTTTTATTTAAATATCCCAGTGTGTGTGTGTGTGAGGTTACGTCTCACACTACAGACCATATTGACAGACACATAGAGGTACCACTATGAATATGAAGCAATATATACCATAGACACGTGTAATTGGCATAACTCACCGATCATCCACTCGGCTAACAAAGGACAGTTTATCTTCTTTTGTGTGACACAAACTACCTTAATTACACTTTCCAACAAAAAATTGTACATCACAAGTTTAAAGTCCTCACATTCAACATTCGTATGTATTTTAAATACATGTATAGAAACCGGTGTCGTCTCGTCGGCTTTATAAACATGAGGTCTACCTAACAACTTTTTATCACTAATGTATGTTTATACATAGTATTTGAATAGACGATAAGCGCATGGTTTAAATTGCAATATCTATCCACCGTCAATGAAAGTCGGCATATTTTAATTCCACCAGCTTTATAAACTGAACTATTTATGTTAAGAATCATTCACTTCCTAACCGCTTAGCTCCACTGTTTAACTCCATACATACACCAAACGCACCATGCTCGCGTAAGTGCATATCGAATCATAGCTCTCGAAAAAATAGTCCTTTTTTTAAAACCCGCCTATTAAGACAAAGAGACGTAAACAATGACCATTATAGATCAAAGACAATGCCGCTCGGGTTATAAAACAATGGGAATTGAATATTACAATAGATTGAAGTGACGGTTTACGCCGTTAGATGTAAGGATAAGAACCGTGTAGTGCCTATTTATTGATGAGACAGAATGGCAATCAAATGTATTGTTCAACCAATACATTTATCGAATACTTACGTTTAAAACTCGATCCTTCAAACATGTATTAAAATATAAGTAGTACAACTGTGGATTGTAAGAAGCATACGGCGAGCTCTGTATCGTTATTTTGCTATTGTCATTAATTGAATTAAACGAGCTGATTAAACCGATAAGCTGAGATGGATATATGGTCATAGTTCAACGTGGGAACCTAACCAGCTACTATAATTATCTTCTTTTTTTTCATTGCAGTGTTCTAAATCTCTCACGGGTTTTAATTGCCTATTGTTTTGTTTTTTTGTTTTGTTTTGTTTCAAAATACGTCGTGACAACAACATAAAATAAAAAGAACATAATACTATGACAGATAATATGACAGAATGTTTGGGAGATTTATATGGACGTTTTATTGTGATATTATATGTGCGAAGTTTCTGTATTAACAAGAAACATTAGAAATATTTTAAAGAAGAAGAAAAAACACGTGATTTATTTCAAAGAAACCTTTGCCTCTATAACAACAATAACAATCAACAGCCAACCACTGTTTAATTGTTTTAAACTTTGTGTAATTGAGTATCAAATCTTGACATTAATGCAAACAATGGCATGCTGTCACTCATAAAATAAACAATACTAGATACCCTCAGATATAATATCGCGTGCATTTGTCACAGATCGTTGGAACATATCAAAGACAAAACCATGCACGCAATATTATTTGTATCGGCATTTTAGTAAATATTTGCGATAAAACAACAATAGCGCAGGGCATAGCTTTATTTTGGAGTGTTAAAGTTTTGATCATAATGTTTCCTAAAGAAAACAATAACATGGAAATGGCCCTATTTTCCATGCCAGGCGCGGCTGTAGCTATTCTTCAGTATACAAATGACATGCCCATCCTAGAGACACGCATTTTCAAGTATGTTTATGTATTTCAATGATCCATTGTTTAATTTCCTTCAGTGAAGAACAAAAAAAAAACTGTGTAAGGGTAAGTATTTTATATTGATGTGATGGTATTAATAGATGCTTGCTATTTCATATTTTGTTATGACGAAATGCAAACTCCTCTTTTCTGTGGTGTACTCTGGTAAATTCAAATATAATCATAAATGTCCCAATTGTCTAAATAAATTTACGAAAGTACATCACATTTGTACGAATCGCCATGACATTTATTGTTTAGTTTATCTAATACATAGGATATTAGAAATATATAAAATATCAAAATACTTACAAAAGAATGACATAAATATAATTATTCTTCATTATATGCCTCATGTGCTATATACATGACATACATTCTTTTAAAAGTGGTGCCGAACAGTTTGGATAAAAAAATCTTCTCAAAAAACTAAAATGAAACTAAAATTAGATCAACTTGAAAATGTCTTGCAGCATGTTGTTCATTGACGTCCCATATCTGTATAACCAGTGAAGCATTAATCTCCACTCGTCATTGCAAGCTGGTAATTCCTGTCTGAGCCATGCTGCAGAGATATTTATTTATAAACTTAGAAAATCATATGACAACTTACTTTTAAAAACACTTCAAATCATCATCAGGGTAATCCGCTTTGTCGTCGGTATCTATTTTGAGCAAAGATCAGTATTGTTTTTTTTTTAAAAGATTTAATTTGGAATATATAACATTTAAGTGGTTTATTTTATGCGATTTGTTCTGTTAATAATATTCGTAATCAAAATCTTCTTTACTTAGATAAACTAAAGTATGTATGAGTTTATGCTGACATTATGTCCATATTCCGCCAAGCAGCAGTCGGATATTGTTACGTGTATTTCATACAGACAACCTTTATACGGCCTTTAAGAAATTACTCGACCCATGTTCAGTTCTGTTTTTGTTACAACCGTACCAACCATATTTTTAAGAAATTTCAGATTCGCTATAAATGAACGTGATAGAATACAAATCAACGCGGAGCAATTCTGTCAATACCAATACAACTGACAGATATTCCAATGAGACTGCAAAGGGCAATTGTATATATGTGTTCGTCGGTTATAAATGCAAACATAATACAATGAGTGCCGTTAAATAAATTTCGGATTCGCTTAAAATCTACGTGATGGGGATTCAAATACAAATCCACGGTGAACATTTCTGCAAATACCAACTGAATAGTAAAATCAATGAATGCGCAATATATGATAAACACTCTCCATTTTTGCTATGATACCAACCATTCCAACCTTCCCTCTGACAGTCTCGAGTATTGGTCTCTACTGTCTGTTCCATATTCCTAGCTGTTTAAATATTACAAAGCGTCCTGGTGGAGTGTCTTGTTATCTAAACTACTCACTTAAAACATATTTCTAGTTCTATTTGAAGCAGGGATTGGACCATAAATCCGCGCCATTTGAACAAAATTCAACTATCTCCAGGTTACGAAATATCTGTTTTATTTTTTGGCACAAACTAGTGCATGTATGTTTTAACTGTTCCATATGTATCTTTATATCGTATTGGGTTAATTGCCTAACGTACAATTAGTTCCGAATATATTGTTCATGCAAACAGTGTATGGAGCGGCCTTCACTGTGCCAGTACGGTGAACACCTGACATGATAACCCACCTAGTCAAATTTATCTCCCACCTAGTCAAATTTATTTTATATCAAGCCGACTAGTCGTGAAACCCCGCTTGTAATAACTTAAGCAAAGGCCATGTAGCTATACCATAAGGTACCACTGAACTTAAGACTTTACTTTTATCGGTCTTGAATTGAACCTGGGACCTTCCGTCTTGTGCCGACGACCTACCTACGATACAATGCTTAAATGTTACATATGATAAAGAGAATACTATGTTAAAGTTATATAAACAAATAGTAATGACATGAGGCTGAGACAACTCTAAATCGCGAGGCTTGTCGAGGCTTATCGAGCAATTTAGAAAGGTGAATAAAGTTTAACTTACTTGTAGCCAAAATCACTAAAACTTCATAGCATCATCAAACTCAAACTAAACCAATATGGGTACAGAGTCAACAGATTAAAGTTTGGTGGGCCATTTGATTGGATCTAATTTACACTGTTTTCCGAAATCGACGAAAAACTATTGCAATTGATATTATCAATTTCAAAATGTTTTAAAGCAGAAGACAGAACTATATCAATATCAAAGAAGTGCCAATTTTCTAATGAACGAAAATAATGTCAGCTGAGAGGTTACTCTTAAAGCGATCGCATGATACGATGTGTACTCAAGGCCGCTAGGGGGTCCGGAGGTATGCTCCCGCGGATATTGATGTCTTTCGTGGTCGTATTTGGTGGCTTCTGTCGACTTTTCGGTATCAAGATATTATTATATTTTAAGACATAATTTAAGTAAAATGTTAGATTACAGACCCTTAAATATTAAAACGACCATTGTAATTATTAATCATAACATACTGTATTTCCAATAGAGAAGCTAGTGCAAAACAAGCGCCAGATTTCTGGTTACGGCCATTTAAGCCTGTTTATTTATAATAAATCACCTGTTTTATGCCGACGTATTCTTATAATCGTGTCTTCAAGCTAAATATCGTGATTTGGAGAAAACAAAGATTGCATATATTGCGACAACGCAACAGACAAAAGGTGCAAGTGGGATAAGTCGAACATTTATAAGGCAATAAGAAAACTAAGAATAATTTAGTCTAGATCGTGCCTGGTGACTTCTAGAAAGATTTCGGCATCGTGATATAACTTTAAGTTAAATGTTATGTTAAACACATTTAATATTTAAACAAGAATTGTAACTTATCTTGGTATATTCTTTATTTCCAGTAGTGGATCTACTCAAGCACAAGCGCACTTTTCCAGTTATGAACATTTATGTCAAACTTGATCCATGCTTATTATTAATACATGTATGTTTTATGCAGACGTTATTTGTATAATTGTGACTTCAATCAAACTGCACAGATATGGAGAAAACGGAGCTTGCATTTTGAGATATCACAACAGACAAATGGTTCAGGCGGAGTAAGTCGATGTGATATAAAGCAATAGAAAAACCAAGGATGTTTAGTCCTGAATTGTCTCTCAGATTTATGTCAGTAAGTCGCGAGACTAAACAATTGTCAACGTCTACGACTAGTGGCGTAGTCCTAACAGCAAAGCCTTAATTGTCAATTTAATGCAGTAACTATTGTACATCTAACGAATCATCAAAAATAAAGTATTAACCGACTAACAAAAAGTTGCAATTCAGCACATATTCCTCCTCTAGATACTACTGTGTGATCGTCCTAAGGACCTGAGACGTTCTGCTTTGAAGTATAAGAGTACAAAAATTGTCCGATATACCAAGACCTACAGAAAAAGTTATTAAATAGATTTTTTTTTCATGGTGCAAATAGGATTACTAGCTGATCGCAAAAACTATACATCTTACGCCTAGTAGCATGAGATTTTTAATGCAGATTTTATCTTTTTATGTTTTTATTCTTTTGTGACAATGTGTACGCAGCTGCGTATTCTGCGTACAGGCAGCTACGCACCTGGTCATAGTGGGCCAAATTTGCATTATTGACTGTTTGGTTACACAAAGCGACACGGCATGATGCATTGATAGATAATAATGATTATTATTATCACTGGGATCATAATTGAGAATGTTCTTCTTAAACCACTGTGTTGTCGCTACTGTTGTCAGTTATATTTGTTTCTAGTTTAGCAATTTAAAGCTTAAAGATATATGAGAGCTTCAAAATACAACGCGAGAATGTAGGTCAGGATTATCCCAGACATAAAGAGTCCACTGATTGGCTCAATCGTGGCATAATCTATATAAGTGCCGCTAACTAAATCAAACAGAAAGGACTAGTGGTTCTATCAGTCTTGTACTTACGCTTTACCCTAACAAAGAAACTTGAAAAAGCACAATCTTTCTAATACGGTCTTGTTTTTGTAATGAATCGAAACGTAAAAGAGCGAGATTGTTGTAAACAAGCAACACTTTAATTAAAATTACATTAAAACATGGCTTAAATCGTCAAGATGATACCTTATTTTAATCTCGTTTCTAACACAATATTTTATTTTCTTCAATCAACATAAATCGCCTTGTTGTATCATGGAAGGGAGATAAGTAAAGAGTCTTTACTCCTTATGCCCTTTATCATTATCTCCCTTATTTCAAAAAGAAGTACATGCCATAACCCGTCTTTGTAAATCACCTAATTTTAATGTCCATATGATGACCTGAAAAAAGATTCCATGTTTCTTGAGAGTGTTTTTCTCTTTTTTGTTGGAATTAAAAGTGTAAAAGCGCGGGTCTTGATTTGGGTTCACGACTTCTAACGATCGTAAAGTTTGTTAGTTTAAACCTATATGGTCGCCAACTGAATGTAAACGACATACTTCTAGAAATTTCCGCGACAATAGTGCAGACCCTGTGCAGACAGCTCTTAGCAAGAGCTTGCTGACCTTTGACTGTTTGTCAAAGCGTTATCAATACATGCTGAGAAAGCTGAGAAAGAACAACACAGCGACTGATGTATATCTGGGCAGAACAACTGGCGCATCGCAGGTCAGTTGGAAAAACTCAAGTACTTTAAGAACTTCGCCCTTACTGGAACTCAAACCTACTTGGTGAGAGGCAAAGGAGCCAGCGGAGTTACAAGTCGGCGATCCCACTCTCTTGGCTACGGGCGCCCTGATTTTATAGATATATTCAGTTTGAGCTTAGTAACAGCCATAGCAGGAAAACAACAACAATTTGTTCCATCCTCAATTAAAGAACCTGTCCATGTTAATTGATTTTCCTATAAGGCTCGTTGGTACTCACCATAAATTCTAATTTGTCCGTGTAATGAAGCAAGCGCTTATTGTTTCATTAAATGGAGAGGGTCGTTATGGAAAATGTTAAGCATTTCGTAAATGAAGCTTTTAAGCTGAGAACGAATTGACCAAGTTTAAGTAAATTTATGGTGATTCAGAGAGCTGTGTCGCGCCGTAAATATCATACGCCCTATATAGTTACACAGAATACAGCTGTATACACCATGCTGCACATCGTTGTATATAGCTTACACAGAATACACCTTACCGTAAGCTGTATACACCATGCATCACATCGCCGTATATAGTTACACAGAATACAGCTCACCGTAAGCTGTATACACCAATATGCTTCACATCGCCGTATAAAGTTACACAGAATACAGCTCACCGTAAGCTGTATACACCAATATGCTTTACATCGCCGTATAAAGTTACACAGAATATATGTCACCGTAAGCTGTATACACCAATATGCTTCACATCGCCGTATAAAGTTACACAGAATACAGCTCACCGTAAGCTGTATACACCAATTTGCTTCACATCGCCGTATAAAGTTACACAGAAAACATCTCACCGTAAGCTGTATACACCAATATGCCTTACATCGCCGTATAAAGTTAAACAGAATACAGCTCACCGTAAGCTGTATACACCAATATGCTTCACATCGCCGTATAAAGTTACACAGAATACAGCTCACCGTAAGCTGTATACACTTATATGCATCACATCGCCGTATATATTTACACAGAATACAGCTCACCGTAAGCTGTATACACTTATATGCATCACATCGCCGTATATAGTTACACAGAATACAGCTCACCGTAAGCTGTATACATCAATATGCTTCACATCGCCGTATAAAGTTACACAGAATACAGCTCACCGTAAGCTGTATACACTTATATGCATCACATCGCCATATATAGCTTTCACAGAATACAGCTCACCGTAAGCTGTATAAACCAATATGCTGTACATCGCTGTATATAGCTTACACAGAATACAACTCACCGTAAGCTGTATACACCAATTTGCTTCACATCGCCGTATAAAGTTACACAGAATACACTTCACCATAAGCTGTATACACCAATATGTTTCACATCGCCGTATATGTTGACACAAAATACTGCTCACCGTAAGCTGTATACACCGATATGCTTCACATCGCCGTATATGGAGACACAAAATACTGCTCACCGTAAGCTGTATACACCAATATGCTTCACATCGCCGTATATGGAGACACAAAATACAGCTCACCGTAAGCTGTATACACCAATATGCTTCACATCGCCGTATATGTTGACACAAAATACTGCTCACCGTAAGCTGTATACACCAATATGCTTCACATCGCCGTATATGGAGACACAAAATACTGCTCACCGTAAGCTGTATACACCAACATGCATTACATCGGTGTTTATAGTTTACACAGAATACAGCTCATCGAAAGCTGTATACACAAATGTTATATATCGTGGTATATATTATGCGTTTCGTTTGATTCTTTTCAAAAGTATAATATACTTTCAATGCAATTTATCTGTTGATTGTGGCATTTTTTTCTGGCGTCCTAGTATATCACTTCTTATATTTAGTATTTATGTTTGATTTTTAAATCTCCACAAAGGATAAAGTAGCTGGTGACATTCAGACTGCACCGCCTGAGGACCACGCCTGTAGCGTTTACCCGGGTAGAAACACTGACATACACAAAGTTTACAGGTAACTATCCGAAAATGAGAAAGATTAATTGGTTCAGCTTGACTTCTGGCGTTCCTTCATTACTGGTGAGTTTCATTGCGGAGTTAGGTTGTTCTGTTCCATTTAGGCTCTAATCGCTTGACCACGCGTGGTTATTCTTTACCGGTAAATTAGCAGTAATGTTTTTGTTTTCTATTTAATAGTTTCGTAGCGACGAATAAATTACGCATCCCCGTGAGAAATCAATAGCGTTCTTTCCCAATGTCGTAACTCTCGTATCTTGACTGATATCTCCAATAATCAGCCCGACAGTTTAGCTCGACCACATTCCCTGCTTCCCCTAACTCGGCACGAAAGATCAAGAATGAGTCTAATATAACAAATATGTTATACCTGTGGTCATTTTGTGTCCTTAAAAAGAAATGCAAAATTACTATTATGAGATAAGCAATGTTGTCATAAAAGTCTGCGTTTTTGTTTTCTTTTTAATACTTACTAAATTAAAGCAGAGTCCAAGTCTTTCTAGTATATAATAGAATACATATTTTTCTTTTTCGTTTTGAAAATTAGCTCAAATGAAAAGAAAATGGATGTTTATATGATTATTTTATCTCTGATATTGTTGCATTGGTTTTTCCCTCCTGTAAACAGAGAATTCGTAGATGCCTTTCTTTTTCCGTTTTTTGTTTTGTTTTGTTCTTGTTTTTGGGGTGTTTTTGTGCTTTATTATTTTTTATTTATTTTTATTTTATTTTTATTTTCTTTTTTTTTTTTCTTTTTTTAGGGGGGGGGGGGGGGGGGGGGGGGGGGAGGAGGGGGTAGGGTGGTGGTGGTTGATGTGTGTGTTTGCGTTTACTTGTAAGTCAAAAACATATGAATTATGACCGCTAATGATCCGTTCTTTCTTTCAGGATACGATTTAGGGATATGTTGTTGTTGTTTTATTTTTGTTATGTTTTGTTTTGTTTTGTTTTTGTGTTGTCTTCTGCTTATAATAGCTCGACGCCGCAATTGTGGCCATGGTTGTTTCTCTGCGATGTACATAAAATACCCACCACATTCAATTAGATCATTGTAAAAAAAAGGTTAATCGACAAAAATATCGGTACCTGCATCTTTTAACGAAAATAATGTTTTAAGACAATCAGGTCTGCATGGTATCGCCGTTCTTTTGACCCGATTAGTTTATCTCACCGGCAACAGTACAAAAATAACCTGTCGAATCAAATTCAGTTTTAAAGGATGTACAAAAACATGCATTGTCAGACTGAACTCATTTTTGTCATAGAAAGGTCTCTCAGTGCTTATGTTACGTTATAATTTGTCTCTTTATTATTCCGTGCCGGGATGATGCCTCACGTTCATATTCTGCTTCCATAGTATGGTGCAATGCAGCACTAAACTATATATACTCTAAGAAAATCATCTTTTAAAAAAAATGCAATAGAAATACATTTAAATAATCTTACGTTAATAATACAATTAATATTTAATTTGAAGTCTGATGTGTATAACGTGTGGACTGTTAAGAAGTTAAACTAGTTTTTGAATTGAATATTAACTCCCAAAATTGAACCATTCAAAGTTACCGAGGGTTTCCAACTATCATTAACCTGTATCTCAGCACTGTTGCTCTGATGCTGGTTGTGTACATGTATTCATTATCACAAGCTTCGACAAATTCACCTGAAACATTTTCTGTTGTCATGTGACGATATCCGCTGCCATGGCAACGATGCCGACAGCACATGTTGACAGAAGTGGTGGGGAAGTTGTTCTGTGTGGCCAGTTATTGTGTCTGCTACGGTTGTATACGTGTAGATGTTATACTACTTGTCCATTCTCAATGCCTAGATGTTTCTGTTCATATTTCGTTGAAACAAGGTAAGATAACTATGCATGACTTTCATTTCGTTTTATTTGCCCTTCCCTGTTCCTTTTCATTTATTTTTTACAATTGTTTGTGATTGTCGTTGTGGTCTAGTAGTTAATAGTTATTACAAATAAAGCTTAAGTATATTTCGTATTCAATTAAACTGATTGGATTGATTCGATTAAAGTAAACTGCCAGAAGCTAAATATTTAACTCATTAGTATAATGCAATTGCCAGTCTACTGTATTGCGAGATAGACTGTACATTAATTTCTGTTCTGCTCTATCGTACACACTATAATAAGATACTATGATCGATGTGAGGAGGATATCTCATAGTTTTCATATCGAAAGATAAATGACTGATTATTTCTTTTAGTCGGAAATGGCAGTGGGTTGAAATGACGGTTGATAGCTGCATAAAACTGAAATGTGACTTGCGGATCACAAATAAACAACAGGACGAAACAAGCAGACAAATGACAAGATGATACAGAAAGACAGTCAGAGGAAAGAATGGACAAAAAAAAACGGACAAACACAATAGATTGACAAAAATGTAAACAAGCAGCCGCCGGAGTTACATAATACCAAAAACTGAATAAATATACACGTATGTGAATGAATACATCATGTAAGTATGGCTAAATAAATACAAAATATTTTTTTACAAAATATACAAACATACATAGAAATATATGAGCTAATCATAAATATATAACCAAGCAGGATTCTGTAAAACATAATAGTCGTACAAAAGGTACACAAACAAATCAACAAATACATGTATCTAGACTAATCACAATACAACATCAACAGTAATAAATCACAACAGAGAGTGCAAAACCATATTGCATGTCAACAAAACAGACAAAAAAGACACACACACACACACACACACAAAATAAAATAAACATCAATATATAAAGGAAATGACTAGCATATGACTGTATATTTCAGGATTACCTGAGAGTTCCCGTCATGCAACTTAATGTCCCGTCTTTGGAGAAACCACTCTTTTCTTCTGGCCGGGAGTCACGCATCAGTATGCATCCAAACGATCTTGACGGCATAGAACCGAACTTCTCCGACGACGAAGCGGATATAGTGATACCCGTAAGTCCTCCAGACAACATTACGTCAACAAATTACGAAAACGTCCAACCTGAATCTGAGAACACGGCATCCGTGGACGTTATTGTGTTACAGAAGCAAGAGGTCATCACTGAAAGAGAAAGTACCCGATCAGATGAAATGCTAGTCGATGATAAAGCCACTGCATATATGGACAAATCACAGGTAAATGCAGAAGATAATTCAGAGAAATTACTAAAAATATTTCGCGAGAAGACAACATTTGGTAACTCAAGCGGTGAAAGCATAGAGAATGTCACAAAAGAAGGAAGTAACCAAGGAACAGAAAGTGTTGAGCTAACGAAAGATGGTAATTCACATGATGCGCATAAAAGTGCGCTTACAACACTTTTGAATTCGCCCGCCATTAAAATAGAAGAAAGCATATTAATCACCAATGATGAAGAGGATGCAGAGGGATTAACATGTCCTGGAAATGAAACGCTAACAACTTTTACAAATGAGATTCCAAACATCGGCACAACAAACAAAAACGAATTAGAAAACGCGAACAAGCATTTGAACGACCAAGTAAACGGTATTGCTAGAGAAAAAAGTTTTAATCATGAAGCTGTTGAAACGGGTGATAAACAGTTTTCTATTGAAGAGTCTGATAAATCGGTTGAAAACATACCTAAACGATCTGATGGAAAAGAAAAAGATGAAGAGGAAGAAGATGAAAACAGTGTTCAGTATAAAGAGAAAATACAATCTTTGCGACAAATCTTAAGTAAAAACATACAAAATATCGCCCCAGATTTGGAAGAAGAAACGAAAAAAACACACGAAGAATTTGTTATCTTTACTGAACGCATTTCAAGCGGAAACAATAGCAAACATGATACACCCGAAGAAGTCTGGGATGAAATTTCGGTTACAGATGAAATCCTTGAAAAGGTTGTTGAATCAGTTCATGAAAATGCTTCGCTAGATCAGATTGAGAAAGCAAAAGATACAATCGCTGATTATGTTTATAAGAAAAGAATTGGCTCATCTGTTTCTCCAAGTTTATCATCTGATGTTAAAGTACCCCAGGATACCCAATATTTAACGGCGTCGTGTCAAACAAAGGAGTCCAAGCACACTGCCGAACACGATAGAGACAACGAAATCGCTGGAGACGTTGACGGCTTGGATGAGTCTTGCTTTGATGACAACAGCAGTCTAAATGCATCATATTCGCTAGATGGCTTTAACACAACTGGGTCTGAAAGTGGCGAAGAACTTGAAAGAAGTTTTGGTGAAGTAGAAGAAGAAAGTTCAAACACGGATATCCAAAAAGGAGACCCTCTCAAAGACCATTCTGTGGATGCGAGTAAGGATATTATTGACTCAGTGAAAAGGGAAAGTAATAAATCGGAAGATGTATGTATAAGTAAAGACTGTATAAGCGTCGAACAAGAAAGCAAAAGTCACCCAAATGAAAGAAACCCTATTCAACGTTCAGTAAAAGGTAGCGAAACAGACGAATTAGATCAGGAATTAATCACAGACGCGATCTCAAAATCTAAATTAACAGATGAAAATTGCACCAAAAAGCAAAACGATTTTTCACCGTTATTACAAAAGCGAAAACTGAGACTTGCAGGCATCAGAAAGAGTTCATCTAAAACGGACAAATCATCGAAACAATTATTTACCGAAGATATAAGTAAAAATGTTGAAGTATCTAGAAATCAACATAAAAATATTCCCAGAAAGGTGAACCGAATGCCAAACAAAAATGGATATAGTGATTGTTCAAAGGTTAATGGTACCTCGTCAGGTGTAAAACATAGCCATGTCACTAGACCACCTAATCACCGTGGAAATGTGATTCGACTACCATCTATAAAGAGAGAATCAAATTGTTCATCTTACCCTTCATCTCTGTCCATATATATGCACAAAGATCTGCCAAGAAGGACAGCTCAAAACAGAAGAACAGTAGCGTATTCGGCCGTGTCACACAAAGATGATTTGCGAAAAATCAAACAAGATATGAAAGGAAAGAAAACAGAAAGTAACAAAAGCTTTCATAGAACCAAGAATGTTATTCGTCCGAATGAATCTGGCAGTCAACAGCCACTTGCTGAATGTGCGCAAACGGGCGAGAAACATCAGAAAATTAACTCCAGAGCAAATATTGATTCTTTACCTCCAAACATTTCAGGCCAAACCAAAGATTATCCAGCGACACATCGTGAAAATGTAACAACGGTCAGTGATTCCGACCATGGTGATGATAATCATGAAAGGCAAAATCAAGCGGAATCCAAGAAGTCTGAAGAAAGAAAATGCAGTCATACATGTAGACAGTGCATAAAACGAAAGCTCGTTAAAAGGGCTATAATTAAACAGCATACGTTGCATGGATATGATTGTACAGTTCACTATTCTAAGAAACAAATCGAAAATGACAGTAGCTTAAAAAAGACAAAGTGTCCAGATCATACGAGAACGTTAGATTCTAGAGAAAATTGCCAACAATCATGTGACTTTATGAGCCGTAAAAATGCTTCAATGGGAACAGGTGGATCTGTTTCTATTGTACATAAACATGCAAAGGATGTACCATATGCGACAGACAATTATACAATGGCCCAGCATCGCAGTGAGAAGAGAAGGGCCACTTACGAAACGACAACAACCGGAAGTCGCGGGTATAAGATTTCACCTGAAGTGAATCGCACGTTACTAAGGAAACCTATAAACAAAACAGCGATTCTATAGAGCGCGCAGCAAGAACAGCTGCGGGGAAGATAGGCGGAAATTGCAATATTAAATCGTCTTGCGATAGAAACCTTAGTATTGATAACATTAAACCCACCTGTCTTTGTACATATAAAGCAATTAAAACAGCCACTTCCACTTCTGTTGGCCATCATGGACAAATCAATGTCTTGTTTCAAGCGTCTGTATCACATAACCGAACACTCCTAACTTGAGTACTGAGAAATACTTTTGCTGATTGGAATCGGGGTATATATAAAAAACGAAATGGCTCTCTGGGGATATTATGGTGTCTGTTGCGTGTTGGGATAGGAGTTGCTTGGATAACGTGAAGTGAGGGTCATTATTCACATTTGAGGGTTTGGGGGAAAATTGTGTGCCAAATTGTTTACAGATATGTTGTCAAGAAGGGAATCGAGTAGGTCTAGCGATAGACCTCCAATTTTATTGACAGATTTGGAGAGACTACGACAAATACGGAGAGATCTGCTTCTTCCTCATTATGATGATAGTCTAAGTCAGGATATTCTCACAGACGAGCAGGAAAATGTACAAGGTATAGTCAACTGTGTGTATATTATCTAAAGTCTAAAGTAAGAAGGTCAAAGTACATAAGTACAAAGCGTTATATATTGCAATTCTAGTGTTGGCTGGCAATTTGACTTGCAGCAAATGTTACTGACATTGTTTTCTGACTTGTAATTGTCAGTCTATACCTTCGGGCCAAGCTGCGCATTTGACAGACCTTCGGGTCAAACTGTTGGTTGGGTCGTAGGTTTGGTACATGACATTCAAGCTGTAACAACACGCTTCAGAGTGACACTGTCACTCTTCACTTTGACTAGTTGGCCCGATGTCATGGTATGGCTTTTGTAACTTTCTTCAAACGACCATATCGATTAAATCGAATTTTAAAATTTAAAATTGTTACTGAATTTTTATTTGATTCTTACCGTGAACATGTAATTTTAAATTTTCAAAACACTACCCGTTTGAACATTTAAACCTTGTTTTGAAGAAAAATAACGTCTTTAAGGTGAGATTTGACCTCATAAACACTCATTTGGTGGTGGTGTGTGTGTGTGGGGGGGAGTATTCTAGTGGTATTTGTTGTTAGATATAATTGTTTTATTTGTTGGTTTTATCGTCTTACCTACTGTATTTCAGTTTTTTTGAGACGGTGTCCACTGTCCACTTTGAGCAGATATAGTGTTGTATTCACTGTGTATAGCAGGCCAGTGACAATATATCACACGCAGTCACATTATCTTCATGGTCGACCTGTCGTGAATATAACTTTGTATTTGCTTTAGCATTAGCAAGGGCGCTAAAATTTAGTATGAGGAAGAATAAAAGAAAAATAAACAAATCGTTTGGTTCAAATCAGACAGGGATCGCTTTAGCAATATTGCACACACATGAGTGTCAATTAAACACATGTATTATAGATAATATGAGAATTAATTTTAAAAAGTTATCGTTTTACCACACGTAATGCAAGCGGAGAATGGTACTAAATAATACAAAAACTTCTACAATGCTCTTAAAGTACATGGCCCATAAAACCACGCGATCGGCAATTCATACTTTTATTAAATTATTGCGTCATTACGACAATGTAAACTTTACTAAAACAGCTCGTGGACATGGTATTAAGTTAGCATTGTTAATTTAATATTTGATACTATTTTTTATTGTGATTCAATTAAATTTTGCTTTTTTACAAGCAATTTGGGAAAATATGCAATTTAGACTAGTTGTGACCTAAGTCTTTTTAAAATCATTTGAGATTGATAAAACTTTGACTTTGTTTATCAAAAAACATCGCAATAAGTATTTATTGTACGTATAAGATTTTATTCTTTTAACAATACAGTATATTTTAAACTTTATGTTGTTTGTACCGTGTACTTTATGTTGTTATAAATAGTATACAATGTATTTGTGCATGTTGTTTTATATCCGATGTAGTCCGAATGTGCTTAATTATAATCGGGTATAACAATTGTTAATCTTGTATTTGCTTGTTGAATAAAATGTATTCTCATCGTGGACTTTTGTCGATTTTTTTTCTGGTATTTTATGACATACTGACTTATGTAATTATGTACATATTACATAGCATTCTGCAATTGACCTTTTCGGAATTAAACACTGCAATAACCTATGACGACGTCCAGCAATTACTTATGGCAAAGTCCTACAGGAATTCCAAAAATACAGTATTTTTAAATACTTTTTATACGACTACAAATAAATTAAATAAAAATTATTATCGATTACCGCCCGTTCTGTATGTTTCGGTTTCATTTTAGTAACATATAAAAATTATTTAATGGAATTCGTACAAATAGCAACGAACATATTTCAAATTCGACCAATATGGTCTTAGGATGACATTACCTCGAACCGATCTATCGAAAGGTTTGAAGTAGCACTGATTTATTTATAGTACAATTTCGTGTGCAGTGAGTGTTGGCCCATGTTAATTAGGCTGATTTCCTGATTATAAGCATCGTTTCCAGCTGTGTTTGTATAAATATTTTATTTCAGAACCGCTAAGTCTAGCTTATAACACTGCAGTAGTGAAGCTTGATCCTGACTTTGTGAGGCATTACAGGGGGCACGCTAAGTCATCGGCATTTAAAGAAAAATGAAAATTAGCCACTCCGTTGTTTAGGAATAATCAGTCACGATATGTTATGGTCATGTCCTTCAGCTGTTTGACAAAAGTCCCTGGATTCACATAAATACATGATAACCCTTGTATGAGTTAAATAAATGGAATACCATTAAGGCATATTAACGAATTACTCAGTGTTTTCCTTAAAATAAAAATAAAAAAGGAAAATCTATTAAAATTCTATTCGAACTGGGAGCCTGGAGTATGAGCAAAACACGTGACCACTTGGCCACCCAAGCAGATACTAATACGACACAGTTTATAAATAGTATTAACTACATTGAAATACCCGGACCATTTCTGCTGCAAAAACTATCAAAGAAAAGTGACAACAACTTTATTCTGTTAGTTACGAAGTATATTCGTTAACAGTGGAGTATAATTTACTCATGAGAAAACACTAGGTAAAGATCGATGTTTGGGAAGTAATCATTATGTATTGTGCAACGGGCGATATGTTTTACTGCACTTTACACAGGTATATTTCGGTGATACAGTTTTCTTTTTTCTTGTCTCTTTTCGAGGTGGATGAACCAACCGGCGGAGGAGATCTTTTAAAAAGCTTTACATTGACTGTTTGTACACAATCGACATTTCATCATATCTTAAATAAATTGCCTGAAATTTTTACACATTGCCGAACATGATAGAGTATGGTTATTGTAGATTAAATGATTTTGCAAACTTTTTCGATAATCCTTTCTTTTCTTCTCATTCCTCTGTAGATATGTTTCGGTACATAGTTGCTGTTTTCTTCGCGTGTTGTCGGTCGTCTTGATACAGCTAACTAGGATGGGAAATGGATAGTAAACTTGCCATTACGAGCATCAAAGACTAGAAATAACGAGTCATTGAATTGTTAATCAGTCAGATAATTGCAAAAACATTTGAAACACGTGATCTGTCGTCATAGTGATCGTCACTAACTCGGCGCCATTGTAGAATATAATAGCACTGCCTAGTGTGATGGACGTGTCGTCGCTATTGTGTATCAGTTGGAAGTTGTGAGGTTTTGTTTAGAAAGGAACATTTCCGATCGGTATTCATTTAGTTTTATGCACTAATAGTAATTAATCGAGTAAAAATAATAATCAAGTTATATGGTATGGTATCCGGGGGAGCTCTTCATATAAACTAAATGGTTCGCAGATATAAATAGAATTATCTGTTTAAAATTAGTATCTTTGTAAGTGATATATCTTATGTCAGATAGTTTGCGAATGTCCTGAAAATTGGAACCCATGCAATAACCATTCATTTTAAGTTGAAACGTTTAATTCTTCACGAAAACCAAATGTTCTTTTACTGGACAATTAATGTCATTTAAAGATGAATTTGATTTTCTATGTAAATATTTCCTTATACAATACCTGTATATAATAAGTTATACTTACATAACAACAATGTCTCAACTGATTTTTGATTGAAAGGACTTGTTAATCGATATCGAATGACCAAAATGTTTGATCAAGCGTACATGTATCATGTAATCCCCTTTGACCTTATCTCTTTCTTTCTCTTTTGACATTACCACTCACGCCTCTCTCTCTCTCTCTCTCTCTCTCTCTCTCTCTCTCTCTCTCTCTCTCTCTCTCTCTCTCTCTCTTTCTCTCTCTTTCTCTCTCTCTCTATCTCTCTTCGTATCTTTCATGCCACTACATTTTTTCATCTTCGATTGCTTAAAATTTCCCTCAGTCCAACTCGCCTTCTTCTATTTCGTCATATGTTCATACGAGCCATAAAAATGATCAATAATTTTTTGATAGATTGAAGAAAAATCAATACACAAAAAGTAACACATACACTTTAGATAATACTGTACCCGAAATACAAGTAAAACATAGATGCAAAGCACCAGTTTATGTTTAAATACGTTCGCACGACAGTGATGTACATAGTATCCGATTGATTATGCGAGTAACAGTGAGCTGAAAAAAAAACAACGTTCGAATAATCGGCCTCGACATGTAAATGACATGCTGCGCTAAACTGGACAGTACCATTGATTTTGTTTTCAGACAGACCAACAGGTATGCTCAACTCTAAATGTATTAACAAAAAAGCACAGCAGATTACTGACAGAAAACCCACTCAACGAAACTAAAGTCTGTCTCAGTCAAAACACTCAGTCATTTCAATAAAGATTCCAGGAATAATCGAACCGTTACGATTAAAAGTTTATTATGTAAAATGACCTTACTTAAACAAACAAACAACAACAGATCTGAAGTAATTTTACCTTATAATAATTTAAAAATGATACGAATATATCAGCATGGTAATGGAAAGGTGGAGTAAATATGGATACACTTTTTGCATTCATGATTGCAGAAGCCCGGATGATACTATGTCAAGTACTAGATGGCGTCTTCCGGTCCATAGCTGACCATAGGATCGGACGTTGGAATGATGACGTAACATCTAAACGGTACATGTTTAAACGTGGAATATTTTATCAATTTGGAAGCCACTATCAAATCTTTGCCTACAAATGTTAATTTAGTTTAAAAATTGCATAATTTGTGTTCTTGATATTTCGACAAAAATACTCTCATGACTCCGAAGAAATGATCACAATTTGTGTTTCCCTTTCTTACAAATTTTTATATAACATGTTGTTTTTTCTACTCAGTTAAAGAAGCTAAACGAACAAAAACTAACAAAAACATCAAAACAATAACGAAATTAAGTTTTTGGCGGTATACGAGTAACACCAATCTAGATGATCATTGTAGGATTAGTCAATTAAACAAACCAAAACAATCTTACTAAAATTTCGCTTTTAAAATGACAGTAACAAAAATTAGGCGATGAGAACGCTCATTATTTGCGTTATTGTTTACAGGTGCACTAGAAAGGGTCAAGATGGCACTGAACAACTTGGCTGCTTACTACAATGTTCCCAAACTGATATGGACCCCGCATGTATCTCTTGTGATGTTATTGACACGCTACATTTGCCATGTATAACGGGACGTCACGAGCACCTGATCAGTGACGTCATACACATTTCCATGGTGACAAACGTGGAATGTAACTCACCAGTAGGCAGAATTTAAAATAGCTTATACCTAAAAAGAATGTATGCCTGTATTAGATGTTAATATAAGTTAGACACTGTCATTACCCCTGCATCGTATTAAATACGTTATTATTGCGTATATTAACAATCTTTTCAGCTTATTACAGCAGTTTTTTGCAAAATGTCTCTTCTTCCTCTTTGTGTTCTTATAATAATAATATTAATAATGTAATAATAATAATAATTATAATAAAAATAATAAAATAATAATAATAAGTATCATTATTATTATTATTATTATTATTATAATTATTATTATTATTATTATTATTTTGTTTATAATTATGTAACAGTTTACTGTCCGGTTGCCGGTAGACCATTACTACGTAGAGACGTGGCAAGAAATGGTTGTCCGGGAGCTACTACCATGCGGGATATGGACAGATGTCCTCGAAACACCGGAACTCGTGCGGATAGAGGATGACGGGACGGTTTGTGCTTAAAATGTCAAAGCTTTTTACGATTTTCCTGATTATAACAAACTGTATTGTCCAGACACTCATTAAATTGTGCAAGTGTACATAAACTTCGGGAGGTATCGAGTAAGTTCGTTTCGGACAGGGGCCAATGATTGATATGCAATGACAGTGATTGACACTGAATGCTATCCTCATGTTGGAGACTAGGGATACAACACATTCCTTGAAAACCAAACACCGCTGTTTCGAGTCTCGTGTGCCAAACCTTGTTAATAAAACGTATTTGTTTTTAGTTATCAAAAAATTATAAAGATAATATTTGCATGCAAAACTGAATGCTTTTCCAATAGTCTTGTCTTACCAGTTAACTAAATGCTGTAAATAGTATCGCCGATTGGCATAACCTTGACGCGTGAATATTCTATAAACGTCAAGTAAATATTATACAATATTTCCCAGCTAATAAGTGCATAACGTTTTCATTAAAAAACACAGTTTGAAATTAACTCCTACCTCACACGCCCCTGTGATCTGATTCTAAAAATACCGTGTGCGCCATTCCTCTCCGAACGCGAGTGGTAGCTTTATATTAGACAGTGATGCTGAGATGATTCCATTGACCTATATTATTACATACCCTGGTTCAGAGCCGCAGAAGGATCCGCGCGGGATATCGCAAATATCTCGGCCTAGTAGATGATACAAAGTCAGTGGAACACTAATTTTAATAGCAGTTCGCTCCCCATTTCGACCCTTTCCTCTAGTCAATGAGTGATATTCGTTCACGGCATTGTTTATTTATAAATCTGCATTTCATGTATATCTGAATTACACTATATAATGAACTTCTAGTTTAAACAGATTACAATATTAATGGTAACATTAGCAGTGTATAGTCTTTTTAGACATATTTGTTCTGTATATGCACTACTTCTTTCCAGGCATGAATAACTGACCGCGAGTAGTCATCTTCATGCAGGGTCAAACCTGTGCGCTTCTGAAATCCAGCTCCAACAATCCAGCTCGCAAGCCTAAAATTTATTTACGTTTTGTAAAAAAAACAAACGATTTCAGTTTTCATATGACGGCCCACCGAACATCAAGGTTTCTACTTTTATTTTAAACAATTATTGCTTTGGCAACATTTAACGGCATGAACCTACATGTACTGGGGACTCAGCGCCAAGCGGCTATGGAACACTGATCGGTTACCAATCTGTCAGTCACTGTTAGGGTATTCGAAATATATGTCATACACTGTTAACTTTTTGATTATGAAACTGTCCACTTAGCTTTCATCGTATATAAAAGTCTTCCGTGCATTTCCTTGTGGCATTCCTTCAGTGAAAACTGTAAATAGCAAAACAGCTAAGTTTAGTTTGATATTAGCAACAAAAGATATAAAATAAACATACCGGATTCAATAACTTTATGAACGAGTATTTCCCATGTTCGAAATGAAAGAAATGATCTAGTTATCTCCCTTGCGGGTAGACATTGCCGTAATTTATATATAAAATGTTCTTAATTCACTTTCTAATGTGTTTATTTTTAATAAAATACTGTAGCACATTACTCATTCTAATCTCATACAACAACCCACATTAATGTTTATGTTGCAGTCAACAGTTAAAACAGTTGGAAAAATCTTACTTTCTACACAATAACTACATTATAAATACTTAATTCATACCCTCAAGCGAGGTTACACGCGCATTTTGAAAAAAAAAATCTATTTATAAACATGGGAATTGTACTTTGTCCATGAGAGAGTTTCTGTGTTTTTACTTTTGTCTTTTTCAAAATACAATGTTAAAAAAAACTTTGGTATTCAGATTTATTACGGCATTCAAATCGAGGTGCTATCGGGAGCAACTATCGCCGTAGTTACACGTCCTAAAGTAACGTCATTTACCCTGGGAACACGTGACCTCTATGTTGAGTCGCCAGAGGACTGTGACGTCAGAGTACATATCAAAGCGTCATTTGAATTGGATCGGAACCCCAAACGTATTTCAATGCAGGTAAAAATAAGTGAAAGGTTGACAGTGTGTCTTGCTTAAAATTGAAAATAGAAATCAAAAACTAATTGGTGACGAGGTCGAACATGAATTAAAATTTAAAGTGTACAAGCATTCATTCATAACAATCCACGTTTTCTTTGGAAATTATTGAGGAACGCAAACGTTAATATTTAGCTGTGTATAAAATAGTTATAATTAATCCGATGTCTAAATAAAACATAACACAACATGAAAAAACTTTTATTCTTTGACTACAGTTCTTATCGTAGAAAGGAAGTTTTGTTATTAATGAAAAGCGACTTGGTCACAGATGGTCGATTTGGCATTTTCCAAATATAAAAAGCAAACCTTTAATAAACTTCAATGAGAAATGGAACGCAACAGTACGTCTGCACACTAGTGTAAATGAGACTGAACTTTAAAATGGAGATCCCCTGGAGCACGTCGTTGTTTTTTGTGTAATAATTTTAGTCATTTTATGTCTTAACGGTTGGCTTTCATTTTTCTGTCATGCAACCAAATTAATTATTGTTATCTGAAAAGATCGCACGCAGTTTTATTTATTGGTGTCCTAAATCTATGTGAAAAGTAAAGCATAGACTCACATTTGTTATGACAAAATTGTACTTCCTATCCGTGCTACGATGCACGGTAAGTTTTTTCCTTTAAATTATAAAACCACGTGACAACTTTTGAGATCGCGTAACATCATGCCGACATCCATGTTTAGCTGAAATTCCCTTCGTGGTTATTTATAGATTGTGAACTAATTGACATCTAATTGACATTGATATCTGTCACGATTTGTACTAACTGACAATTGAGATACTTTCACAAACAGCATAAACTTACGTGCGCATTTATGCATCAATTATTCCTCAATAAGATGGACACGATGTTGTAACATGTATAAGAAACTGTCGGGCACCATATTTAAAATCATATTGCTCAAAAGAAAAAGTAACGTTGTAAAAGCTTAACATGTCGACGCTGTGGTGCCCTTTAAAGATAGTTTGGCAATATCTTCTACATGTAACGATATCTTGCCCCTGTTAAGGGGAATTTGTGCATAATTGCTGTCTAAACATATACTTAAGTTACAAGATAAGGCTGTTTATGACATTATTACATTGACAGGAGATCAAAAGTAAGTGGTCACCTGGTTTCTTATTGTAAAAATAGCTAACAGTGCAACGTAGGCCGGATAACACATACATGTTTGTAATCACAAGTGGGGTGTTATGCTTTACTTTTCATATGGATGTATGGCACGAATAAACAACATTTCGCGGGATCTGTTCAGGCAACAATTATTTGTTTGGGTGCATAGAGAAAAATAATGGTCCGAACTGTTGGATGGAACTTTTAAAGTAGTAACAATAAGAGTAGACTTATTTCCCAGCTGTATATTACAATACAGGTTTAACATTACAGCAGTTAGACAAAAATGAATCGAGTATCTTGGGTATATGCAGAAAGTGAACGTTTAAACAGAATACAAACAGAATACAAACAAATGAGTAAGTATCATAATACACATATAGTTATATACCTATATGTGGAAATTAAACTAATAGTTATTGAAAAATTAACGTTTAACCACTTTGTCCAGGTCATTCCGGTTGAGGCCAAAGCTATATCGGACTTCCAGGAGTTGTACAAGGCACCTCTGCTGTCGGGTTCGAGTCCCCTGGTGGTAATACAGGTCGAAGGAAATACCTCAGGTAAAACATGTTATTCCACAGACCCAGACCTACCCGCTTGTATGTCTGAATGTAAAATGGTCATGTCTGAAATAGTGTTATCTCTTTTTTCTATGCAGAAATTTGCGCACACCTGAAATAAACTACGTTCTATTTTGTTCTTTCAAATAATGGTATATTTAGACGTAAATAATTAACTATGTTCTATTCTATTCGATAATGAAAAATGTACAGGTCTAAGATGAACAATGTTCTATTCTTTTCGAATATGTTATATGTACACATCTATAATAAAATATGCAATCTTCTGTTTGTTTTAAACTTTTAGAGTCGATGAATCTTACGTTGCCGATGACGCTATGGATGGACGGTCGGCAGAGCCAAAGCCGGTGTTCGAGCTTCTCCAACCTCCGAACATCGGAAGCCCGGGATCCTCAGTCACCTAACACTCCATCCAGGTCAAGGTCACCGCGATTCCTCTTCCCACCAAATCAGCACGTGCCAAATGTACCACGTGGTTTCCGGTCGTTTCAGGGTTTGATCATTTCTTCCATATTAAAGACTTAAAGACACTGGAAATGACATTCTTTAGAGACCCCTCCCCCTCCCCCCCCCCCCCCCCCACACACACACACACACGCCCCTCGCACATTTGAACCCACACACTCAAAAATTAAAAGATAACACGATGAAGAAATCACATCTGGACACTCGATTTGTGTATTCTCCTCAAGTATGGCTTGTAAAGGTCATAAAGATAGGCAAAAACAATGTTTTGGGCGTAGTAACCAATACCAACACCCTGGACGATTTCTTATATCTTTTGTTGTGCATATATCGGGGGCAATGGGGGAAAGGGATACATGAAGTTATTTTTTAAACATTTCAGCGTGTGTCACATCTTTATGGGACTATGTGTCAATCCAGTGCTACAGTTAAGAGGAAAAAGCAAGCATGTACACCTTAAATGTCTTAAAACGCATTGAAATTAAATTATTTGTGTAAAAATACTTTCTATGAAGGTTCGTCAAGTATCTAAAATGTAGGATATGACACAATATGGCTTCTAGCTGTCAACACATATCCCGCTAACACTACGCGTATTGTTGTTCTTGCTCAATTTGAACGTTTCCCCTCATCCCATGAAAAACTCTAATTATAGATTACCTTTGTCGCCAAGAATACAAACAGTTTTGGCTCATGGAAAAAGTAGGAAATGGCTCTTTCTGGCTGTTATATTTCAAAGGTTTTCCGCGGGAGCATGCCCTTAGACCCCCTAGACCATATACGTAACAGGAACATGTTAAATACACTCTTCTACTCTATATTTAAGTTTGTTTTTTTTCTTTTGTGGCATATTCTCGCCTCCACTTAATCATCAGTTTTCATGAAAGAAAGTATGTCACTTTCATGTGTTATCTGGCAATGTGAAAGTTAAGCAGATTATTAGGATTGCTAATGATAAAAAAGGATTTTGGCGTGCTAACGCTTCATATCCCTATCGCATACATGTTAATTACTTCATGATATCTCAAAATATTAAAAACAATTTATATATATATATTAAAGGTGGTATCCGACAGTTTGTTCATATCAAATACATATAATAGTACCATCTACCTGGTTTGGGGAAGTCGGACGCAGTTTCTTCGTAAACTCGAACTTACTTCTAAATATAGACGATTTTGAAGACTTCTTAAATGTTAGACAGAACCAATAGTGAAAATCGCTCTTTATGTTCATTTTTCAAGTAGGGACGATAGTATTTATCTAGAAATAGGTATCGACGTCATTGCGGATTACCCGGATGATGATTTAATGTGATATCGAAAGTAAGCGATCATGCGGTTTTCCAATTTAAAAATAGCTAACCTTGCAGTGTAGCTCAGATAGGAAATACATGTGACAGTGGGATGCTTTTTTTTTTTTTTTTACTTTTCACAGAGATGTAAGATATCAACAGCAATTGGTGCGATCTTTTCTAATAACAACTATTTATTTAATGAATTGTGAGGAAAAATCTTGGTTTGTACAAACCTCCTTTAAGTGTGCAGGTACTCTATAGACGTTCAGCTCCTATTGGTGGATAAACACTCAAGGCACCTCTGAGTACAAACTAAAACTAAGTTTCTTTGCGCTTTATACAACTCTTCCAGATCCGTTTCGTGAGAAGCGGACCCATCACTTGGTCCAGATGGGGGACGGGAATGAGATGAGAGTGAAGCTGGTTGAGGGAGGGGAGAAGGTGCTGCACGATAACAGAGAGGTCAAGGACGTCACATGCTCCGTATATGACAAACGACTCAGGTATGACGTAATTAACCCTTATCACGAGACAATTATCGAACTATTCAATCTGATTGGTCAAATGGTCATAATGAAAATGACTGTAGTCACTGTACCAAAAAAATAGAATTTTTGCCAGTTGTGTTTAAATGTAGTTCCATTAATGATAATAACAGAATTATACTTTGGTTATATTTAATTGTTTGTTGTCTTGAGCTCTCTATATGATCGTTACAGCCTGATTGCCCTTGAGACAACTGGACCATTCCAGTACGCCGACATTCAACAAATGGCTGTCAACTTTCTGGAAACAGTGGAGAAGCATCGAGTTCTGCTACGTGTTCATCAGGACAGCCGAAACATTTACAAAATCCACCTTTCAGCGGAAATCAACAAGAAAAGCATACTTCCGGTTTCTACGCATGTGCGCGCACCTACACCGACATTTTTATCCAGGCGCTTGATTCTGAGCGAGGCGGAAGTGTTAGGATTGGTGTTTCGAGGAAATGTGGAGGTTTTACACGAGCAACATTTTTTGTACTTTTCTTTTCATGGATTTCGAGGCATTCGCCGTCATTTTGAAATTAAAGTGCGGGACCCTTTCAGTCAAAAGTCACTAGAAAGTTACCATGGCGCCGTGCAAGTTTGGACTCTACGGGTAAGTTCCTTAATCGATGACAGACGTAAATTTAAACCAGTAATACACGTATTTTTATATCTTTAAAAGTATACATGTATTTTCCTAATTTCAGATTAGAACATAGTTTATTTTACGGTAAATGAAAGGTGAAAACTGTTATTTTGTTTAAGGCAATTCTATCCTAAAAATTTTCAATGATAACAAACAACCTTACAGCTCAGTTTAATTAGTCAAATGTATAAGAAGAAATTAATTTATCTACTAAAGGATACAGAGAAATATGAACCCAACGTGGAACAAAATCCAACTTTGACTGCAACCGGAAATGTCCATGTTAATAGTATAAGACTTAACCATCATAACTGTCTAACAAACTCTATTGATAATAACCATCATAACTGTCTAACAGACTCTATTGACAACATCCATCATAACTGTCTAACAAACTCTATTGACAACTTCCATCATAACTGTCTAACAGACTCTTTTGACAACACCCATCATAACTGTCTAACAGACTATTGACAACAACCATCATAACTGTCTAACAAACTTTGTTGACAATAACCATCATAACTGTCTAACAAACTTTGTTGACAATAACCATCATAACTGTCTAACAAACTCTATTGACAACAACCATCATAACTGTCTAACAAACTCTATTGACACATTCCATCATAACTGTCTAACAGACTTGACAACAACCATCATAACTGTCTAACAAACACTGTTGACAATAACAAACAGAGCTGTCTAACAAACTCTATTGACAAAATCCACCATAACTGTCTTACAAACTCTATTGATATCATCCATCATAACTGTCTAACAAACTCTATTGACAACATCCATTATAACTGTCTAACAGACTATTGACAACAACCGTCATTACTGTCTAACAAACACTATTGACAAAATCCATCATTACTGTCTAACAAACTATTGGCAACAACCGTAATAACTGTCTAACAAACTCTATTGACAACAACCGTCATTACTGTCTAACAAACACTATTGACAACAACCATCATGACTGTCTAACAGACTATTGACAACAACCATTATAACTGTCTAACATACTCTATTGACAACAACCATTATAACTGTCTAAAAAAACTCTATTGATAACATCCATCATAACTGTCTAACATACTCTATTGACAACAACCATTATAACTGTCTTACAGACTATTGACAACAACCATTATAACTGTCTAAAAAAACTCTATTGATAACATCCATCATAACTGTCTAACATACTCTATTGACAACAACCATTATAACTGTCTTACAGACTATTGACAACAACCATCATAACTGTCTAAAAAAAACTCTATTGACAACATCCATCATAACTGTCTAACAGACTTGACAACAACCATCATAACTGTCTAACAAACTCTATTGACAACATCCATCATAACTGTCTAACAGACTTGACAACAACCATCATAACTGTCTAACAAACACTATTGACAACAACCATCATGACTGTCTAACAGACTATTGACAACAACCATTATAACTGTCTAACATACTCTATTGACAACAACCATTATAACTGTCTAAAAAAACTCTTTTGATAACATCCATCATAACTGTCTAACATACTCTATTGACAACAACCATTATAACTGTCTTACAGACTATTGACAACAACCATCATAACTGTCTAAAAAAACTCTATTGATAACATCCATCATAGCTGTCTAACAGACTATTGACAACAACCATTATAACTGTCTAACATACTCTATTGACAACAACCATTATAACTGTCTAAAAAAACTCTATTGATAACATCCATCATAACTGTCTAACATACTCTATTGACAACAACCATTATAACTGTCTTACAGACTATTGACAACAACCATCATAACTGTCTAAAAAAACTTTATTGATAACATCCATCATAACTGTCTAACAGACTATTGACAACAACCATTATAACTGTCTAACATACTCTATTGACAACAACCATTATAACTGTCTAAAAAAACTCTATTGATAACATCCATCATAACTGTCTAACATACTCTATTGACAACATCCATCATAACTGTCTTACAGACTATTGACAACAACCATCATAACTGTCTAACAAATTCTATTGACAAAATCCATCATAACTGTCTAACAAACTCTATTGACAATAACCATCATGCTTGTTTCTGTGATGACTTACTCTTAGTCAAGTTGGAACGTCGCTTATCAGTAATTACGAAGCAAGGTTTCAATGTTTTACTTAGTGCGAATATTTTTGTTTATTTCTTCCTAATGTAGGACCAACGAACGAGTGCCGTAAACATCCGAAGTATACCGTGTGAGAGGAGCGGCTGGGTAATGAAAGCGGAGTTTCCCATCATTCTCCCGAAGTACATCAAAAACACACCCCTGGTCCTTAACAGGGTACCTGTTACCATTTCCTTTAAAGGCAAGTCTTGGTGATTGGAATGGAAAGCATTTATTTATCTTAAAGTGAATAGAATTCGAGAAAAAAATAGCTCCTTCTACATACCATAAACGCCACCATGTTATCATTTAATTAATAATGGTCTCCAAACATCTACGATAACTGTTATGGAATTTATAGGTATACAAATACATCCTTTCAAAAAGCAGAATAAATGATGACAGGTCTAGTTAATGCATAATGTGTAAGGTATTTCCTTGTTGTTGGGTTTTAACTTCCTATCAACACCATTTGTGACATTCGGGGACGATATTCCCTTGTAGCTGCTAACTGCTGCCTTTACTGTGATAGCATTCGTTAATATCTGGCACGGTGCTACATGCCGTGACATTATCATGGCAGCAACTACTTCCAAGCTAAGCATGGTCCATGGTATACATGGTATACAGGTATAAACCACGCCCATTTAAAGAGCTCAGTACATGCATGTTTTGGTCAGTGGTTGAACTCGAGAACCCCATCTAGACCAATATTCAATCCTTTGCCTCTAGATTTCACGTAGCAGATCGGAAAGAAAACATTTTGGCTTTCAAATGGGCAACACCCAATAGTTCAAGGAAATGATATTTGAAAACATATCCGTGAATCTAAATACTTGTGTAAACTGGATTTGAAATCGCACTTACATGTATCGGGGCATGGTTGATGTGGATGGTCATTTGAGCACGTTTCAGACCACCTTTAATTTTATATGGATGATTTTATTTCTTCATTCAGAACCGCTTTCGGGCGAGATTGTCAACAAAATATGCAAGGAGGTACAAAATGATTGGTACAAGTTTGGGGTCAATCTCGGAGTAAGCCATGCCAGGATCCAATCGCTCAAACTTCAAAATAAGAACGTCATCTCTGATAGGCTCATCATGGACATACTCGTAAACTGGATGAAAAATCAACCAATCACAAGTGACAAGGTAAATGTGGTGTCATTTTTGACTACATCACTCTTCCAACCGAAGTCATACGACTGCCTGTGCAGATTTGAAGCGTCATTTGTGTTAGACATGCTAAAACATGAGAAAAGTGTTTCACTTTAACAACAGTGATGTGTGTTTGGCTATTATTTAATGGACATTTTAGCTCAAGTATATTTGTATTGTTTATTTTAGCGATAAATTTTAAAAGTCCCCCGTGATTAGGATAAATATATGCACAAAATGGTAAAATTGTGTTGTTTTTTTTACAGTAAATTGTTGACAGTATGATAATGATGTCCTCAAAATTCCCTCAAAATTGTGGAATATCAAAATGTTTAGTAGTAATAGAAGTAGTAGTTGTAGTAGTAGTAGTAGTAGTAGTAGTAGTAGTAGTAGAGGTAATAGTAGCGGTAAGTAGTTGTAGTAGTAGTAGTAGTGGTAGTAGTAGTAGTAGAAGTAGTAGTAGTAGTAGTAGTAGTAGTAGTAGTAGTAGTAGTAGTGCTGGTGGTAGTAGTAGTAGTAGTATTTATTATCATTATTATTATTATTATTATTATTATTATTATTATTATTATTATTATTATGAAAGAGAATAATAGCACAGCTAAACAGTATGTTTTGTGCTTTGCAGTTGAGCCCGATGATCAGCGCTTTGTTTGCATGTCATAACACGCGCTTGGCAGACGAACTTCGTCAAAAAAGAGATTCCCTGAGATCCGCAAACTTGAAACGAAATGGAGGCATGGATTTTCACACTTCCACATCGTTAATTTTAGTTCAATTTTGCAAAATGTTTTAACATTTTCTGCACTTTAAAATGGATAATGCGGGGAATTAGGAGACATTTTTACAAACTTACTTAAAACTTATTTCAAAAAAGGTGGAAGATAATATTTCTTTTAAATTCTTAAATTCATTGTGACTAATAAATATAGCCATAGTGTTCCGCTATTTGTTGGAAATTTATGTTTCTTTAATTTTAAGCAGAAACGTTTTGTCAGTTTTTGGACTAACAGATTGAACAGGCTAATGGTCAGATATAACATATTATCATGTAATAATCTGACTTTGCGCCGAAATGTTTTTTTCATTCGTCATTCTTTCATTCTTTCTAGCTTATGTGATTCAATTGTATTGCGATTCACCTTCGGCAATTACAACGTGGGTTCTGTGTTTTTATTAAAATAAAATTTAATTATACACTTACAACCCATAAAGTGTGACATATATTTAGTATTCACCCAAGATATATTTTGTACGTCTTTCTTTTTCAGAGTCGTCAACTCCAAGAGTATTCTTGGCGTTATGCAAACATCCGGAAGTGGTTGCCCGATGGAAAGAAGTCTTCAAAGCGCTTGAAAACGTCGGATGTGACGAAAGCACAAGTATTGATGACATCATAGATGAAATAAACAAAAACGCATTGGATGAGCCTCACAAACTGCTAACTGCATTAGAACGCTGGCAGTCAAAATCAAAATACGCCACAGTGGATCAGTTAGAAGAGGCCCTGAAAAAGTGTAATCTGTATGGTGCTGTCAATTTGTGTAGATGAAAAGCGTGTGACTATGTTTCTTTTTTGCGTCGCCTGCCTAGCATACATGCACACAGGATTTGTCATTTCTTGAACTGCCGTCAACGACGACGGCGGCGTAAAACTTTCGCAACCGGGTCATAACTTCGACCCTATTGTGTGGATTCACTCTAAGCTAACAATCATCATTTCTCGAACAACTAATGATATACAGGTGGTGACATTGTTGTTCTACGGAACACCTGTCTTGTGTTAGTGCCTTGATTGTTTGCGTTTTTAGGTTTTGACAGTTAAATCATGTGACATTACGCGCATTGACAGAAACATCAAATGTCGGACGTTTCTTGATATTAGTTCAGAATAATAAATCATATCCGGAAATGTTCCTTATTATTAGATCTTACCGGGTACAGTACTAAATCTGTTGCAGCCGGAAAGGTTAGAATCCGGCTTGTTTCACATTTCACTATTGTTTGGATTAGAGAAGATCTAGTTTCGTTTCTTAGTTTCCATATTTGAAACTGGTGAATTCATGAATGGGATTTAAATTTAAAGATGTTATCGTGAAGAGTACGTATTCATTTTAGGAACTCATTATTTCTAAATAATGAAACTCTGATATACACAAAGCCGAGAAATGGTGATTTGTGAAATTCATCGGTTTTCATACTGTATGTTGGATTTCTCATTGTTTGCCTTATTACCACGCTTGAAAAAAAATATTTATATTACATTTTAAGTTACCAATGTAAAAGTGTCTCTGTTGGACCCTGATGTAGCTGGAAACAGAATTAGCTGTTCCCTTTCTACTCCCATACCTTTCAGTCAACAGACTGCAGTGCAGTACTTACATATTATCTGGAATATCGGTGTTATCCGACAGTATGCCAATATCAAATACAGAAACAAACTCTCTGATCCGGTCCCTATCTCTCAATGTCCGGATTGGAGAGGATGTCGGATTGTAAAGCATGTTACTTTTGATATTATTGTGGTCTTTTTAATCTTGTTGCATAGTTGGTATAGTATGATTATGTAAAAAATATCTTAAGTTATCAGGTAAAAGTTCAAAGAATGCGTGACATATCCATTACAAAAAAGGCAAAGGATTCCGGTATATGGAGGATCCGGTTAGAGAAGTTTCTACTGCACATGCAACTATATATTGCCACTGTTTTGGGGAATTGGTCCATAATTAATTTCTGCAAAGACCTAATTTCAAGTCTAAGTAAAACTATATTGTTAGACAGTACAAATCGCGAAAGAAAAAAAATCACTCTAAATGTTCTTTTATTCCAAATATATAAAAGCACTATAGAAAATCTTTACTGAAAATATATGTCGATGTAGGAGCGGCTTATCAGGATGGCGAAACTAGTATAACGTGACCTCAAAAAAAAGTTGGTACGTGGTTTTCTTAGTTTAAAAATAGCATTGTGCATTGTGCAGGCACTTTTTAGGTCACAGAGACTTATTTAGTTATATGAGAAAGAAAATTGGCCCAAACTGTACGATACGATTTTTAAAGGACCAGAGTGAATGGAATATCTTTTCAGCATGTATGTGATAGGCACTTTTTGTTGGTTACATGTATCTTTGATGTTAGCATTAGATGTAAAAAACGGTGTACAGTTTAACCTCGACTCTTCAAGAACAAGTCAAAACCCAACTATAAGCCTGTGTTCTATTTGTATGTGATAATTAAGCGAGCAAATATAATGTGTTCTTTTGGCAAGAATATGTTTGTTGTTGTGATTTTATCATACACAACATAATACTGCACAAACTATAATACAATGGACATTTTATAAAAAAAAATATGAAACCTATAAAAATACAATCTCAACTTTTCTGTTACTTCCGACATCGTTTAAAGCTGCACGAGGTGTTCCGATTGATAAAAAAGCACATGAAGGGCAATAACCTTGTGGCTTTGGTATCATTCGTTGGGTTGTTATTGCCTCCCATTTAATTCTTTTCGTTAGACCCAAATCTAGCAAATGACGTTTTTGCATCAAAACATGGACTGTTCATATAACATAAATAACTTGTATGGTTGTCATACAGCAGGCGACATTTATAAAACAAATCTGGATAATGGGAGACTCGGAGCAATCATTCTGATAATCCAAATGTTTCCTTCACACGCGATTCTTCATTTAAACGGATTTATTTCGAAAGAAACCAAAACAATGATAAATCGTCGATTATCAAAGTATATGCAAAATTTCTATGTGATGAAATTCTTCATGACCTGTGGAGTGATTTAGATTGAATTAACTAATTATACAATAGTTTGCTTTACAGTTGTAACTTGATTTCCGGAGCGGATTACGCACATTTAAAATATCAAATCCGAAAAGGGCAGACATTGTGACATTGTGTTTAGTTTTCGGTTTGCTTATGCTAATGTCCGAGTTGTTCCAATCGTCTGTCTGTGTTGCTGAGCTTATATTTGTACCTGTGGACACCAATACCTCTCTATGTAAGTGGGTGCCCTTTATGTCTCTACGGGAGAGATTTAAGATTAACATGGATGCTAAGGCTGGCTGTATGTTATTGTACACAGCAAAAAATACCTGAAAATCAGTATGTTTTAATTATTAATATTGCTGTATTTCATATCATAGTTAAAGCCCCGTGTTGAGACCAATGTAATTATATCAACGGAGAGTGCAACTGTCCGGCCACTGGCTGTTTTATTACTACATATTTAACTGCTGCTGCTGCTGCTGATGATGATGATGTTGATGGTGATGATGATGATTATGATGATGATGATGAATGTTGCGAAGAATAGTAAAAGTAGGAAAATAGTTAAAAGTTTCATGATGTTCTGTGAATTAGATTTTTTTTTTATTCTTCCGGGATAAAATTGATGGCTACATCATGTATGATTTTGCTGACCATCTTACAACCAGAAGAAACAACAACAAAGATTTTCAATATACATGTAGTTTATATCCTTAAATCAATCTGTTTCTGTTAATCAATGTGGCTACATGTTTTTGTCTGCATGTATCACCTCTGTCTTGCTTCCTACCATTATGATTCACTTTTCATATCTGTTATACGTTAATACATCCGATAGTGTTGTTTTTTTTAATCATCAACACATAGTTAGTAATCGTACCTGTGTATCTGAGTGATAATTACGTATGATCTTAATTGTCTCTCGATCAAGTGATACATTTTTATTAAATACAAGTTGATATAAATACCATTTCTGTCACCTGCCCGATACGATTACAACAATATTTACTTTTCTTCATAGTTTCTTCCACCGTGTTTACTTTTCAACTTAACAAATACTGTCTCATGTAGGTACATATGTAGACCAAATTGTACAGCGCGTAGTTTGACAATGGAGTAGGTGAACATTTTATTTTACTTCTTAAATGACTCACCTGTTAAAGATAATCCAGTCGCGCGTAATGTTTGTATAGTTCAACTGAGACAGATCGGCCACAGGGTGACATTGTATAGCTCTTTATACAATCTCAACTCCTCGGGTAATTCCGTATTCCTTTTGAATGTAACAGCTATATGATGGCAGGATGAGTACAGAATGGCATTTTGTTTGCCGGAAGGAAGAGGCAAATAGTTCTTCAAAAAGCGGCTGTGTAGTGTATTTGAATATTGTACTCTTTAAACTTGCAGTAAATACCACATTTCTGTTAAAATGACGCCTGTCAACATACATCTGAGACTGATGGCGCTATCATCGACAAGGATTTCAGTGTAAGTTTTGATTTGATTTGGTATCTATCGCACAGACAAAACTTTAAATAGTCCCACTCTCACTCGTGGAGGAAGATCCCATCCCAAAACCCCACTGGTACAAAGCAGGTTCGCGGGAAGACTACTCAAAGTTCTTTCCCAGACTTTTTGCTCTTACTTAAAAATTTGATACGATTGTTTCCAATTCATCAGATGAATATTCAGATGATATTTTAGCTTATGCTTTATAATTAAGAGTCAACTGTCCGTGTTGAACTTTGATCTCGGTGTGGGCGGGGGTGGGTGGACGTTGTTGTCGTTAAAGTTACACGCCACCAATTACTTTGTTAGAAGCAGACGCACATTTAAAGTCTTGTATTCGAAGCTGTAGTGTAAACACTTCTGCGGGTAATTATTACTTTTGTTATTGTTTTCATATAAACACGCACGTTTGCATTTCCTTGAGCGAACCCTTATTTTGTTATTTCAAGTTTAAGCCGTTTATACTTGTTGTTAAATACCACCGGCTATATCACCACATTGTGTATTCGACACGTGCTTGATTTTTTAAAATGTTTATTTGTGCAATATGGTTTAATCATTGTGTCATAAAACATTGTTTACTTGTATGATTGGTATTTGTTATTATACGTATTGTTTCTGTCTTCTACAGAATCATTTAAATAGTCCGAATTAAAAATCTGGTCTAAGATTATAATTTTTGTCAAGAAACGAACCCCCTATAACAGTAACTTGCTACTATAAACTAACTTGTTTAAGCGACAAAGTTGAACTTGTTTGCATTTCTTGTATATAAAAAGCTAAAAATTGATTATCACTTATAAAATAATGAGTTTAAATAACACTGCTGACTAATATTCATATGAACATAAGGGTGTTTTCTCTGTACATAAATAAACATTTAATAATATTGCCACAAATTCCCCCGAGTACTATACCTTAGCCTATCTATGTTGGTTTCTCGTTCGTATTGAATCGATACTGTGAAGAACGCCAGTCGGGGAACCAGCGCTCTGTCGCATATGTTAAAGCACGGCGATAAACACTGCTTTGGAACAGGTATATATAACTTGAGGTAAGTTGACAATGTTTTGCCAATTAAACTTACAAACCCCTCAATAACCATTTATTTTTGCAGTCTGGCGAGTGAAATCGCCGGTGGGGGATTTGTGGCGGATTAACGACAAAATGTTTTCTATTCACTAACTAGAGCTAGTGGTGGAATAATACATGAGTGACAATACGCTGACCGTTCGTAACAGATAATAAAAGGACGGTGTCATTGTCGTTTGGTCGGTTTTATTGTCGTCTGCTTGTGTGTGCTTTAGTGTCCATCGCTTGTTAGACGTATTAAACAAGAGGGCACTTTGTCGTCTGGGAGAGTGTTAAAGCTTGGATTTTACTGTTGAAAGGTACAACTGTTTTAATGATATGACTTTTCCTTGTTTTTAATGATTGAAATAATTATTTTTCATTTGTCTGTAACTTTGTACGGGTTTCTAAACGTTTTTCCTTCTAGCATCGCAGTCACCGTTTTGTAAGTGCATGTACTGTATTATCTGAAAAGGTCTTCCGTCTGTTCAAACTCACTCACTCACTCACTTTCACACTCACTCACTCACTTACTCGCTCACTCAGAGACTTATACCTCCTTACTTAGTTACTTAATTACTTACTCTCTTGCCTGTTCATTCAGCTACTCACTCATTCACTTACCTACTCATTCACTCATTATTTCCTCACAAACGCACTCTCACACTCATCCCTCATCCACTCTCACACATTGTGACTCTCTCCCCAATCACTCTATGCATGTTTAACAAACGACCCATTATCTATCGGTAGATTCTGTACATACCAACACGTGGCAAGACAACCTATCCCGTAAATATAAATCATATCATTAATTTTGTTCATTCATTCGTTTTATTGGACATAATGAGCATCAATCCATACGTCATATAGACTATGGTCCATATTACAATACGGTATCCATTATATCATTCAAACATACACACATACAACAGGTGTATTGTGCGGTTTTTTGTCTACAAAGGAGGCATCATTGAGAATTGTCAATAGCCACGTATTTTTTTTAAATAATTATACAATGCGGTTTTGAAGGAGAAAAGTCAATTATTATGTAAGAATGGTAGAAGCAGCAATTTTCCTTAAAATCAAAACACTAATATAGTTAGCAAAGGAATTTCTTTTTATAGCAATGGCATTTTATGTACATTTATTGACGTACGTTTTTGGGACGCGGCGTTAAATTAGATATATACATTTATGTTGACAATAGGCTGTAAGCAGACAGCGAAATTTGCACATATTTACATGAGTTTTTCCCCATATTTTTGTTTCGATACAATTTGACAACACGATTGAAAGGCGTTTTTCAGAATAGTTTTGCAGTGCAAAATGTGCCTTGACGTAGCGGTCTGGAAGTTAGGACAATTACAATTATCAAAAAGATTTAACACGCTCTTAACACCGTATTACTAGATATATTTTAGGCAAACAAAGTCTGTAAAATGTTTAACCATTTAACAAAAGACATTAAAGCGACTTGGTTACAGTTGTACACAAATAGATTAGAAGTTCGCGATTAGCACAATCATTATTACAATGATTGCGTCACTATCGATTCCAATCAGTGTAGCCTATAGTGTGTGACTCACGTATATATATATCGTATGAAACGTCAAGCGCTGTTCAGCAATATACCAGGTAAGTGAGCTTAAATTGGTTGCAATAAGACTCTCCCTAAATAAGTACAACACAAGCCTCTAAAATGCAAAAATAAGACAAAGTAGCTTTAATAAGACACCTGGTTAAAGGTTTTACCAGAACTGATGACCAAAATATTACACCAGGCTAGTGTGGGGTTCAAAACAAGGAAAACATTTAGTTGGTCTCATTTAATTCCAGGAAGGTTCATAAGTTTTGGAACAAGATTATAGAGAAAAACTTAACTTTGGCCTTGGAGACTGATTGTTAGGTTAATGCAGATACAGCAGCTACCTATCCAAGCCACCCGGAAGTCTTATCGACTTATGAGATCCGGCGGTTATATCGATACTCGTGAGTTTCCGAATTATAGGGTCCACTAATTAGTTGACGTGTTTGATCGATTTTTGTTGCCAATGGACAAGTTCGTGAATATGAAGTTATATGTAGGTCAAATAAGCAAAAATCGATACAACTCATCAATAAAACCGCCAAAATTTCATTGTAAATACTATGCCAGTGCTCACATATAGATAAACCCACATTCTCGAGAACACGTATGTGAACACTTACGGACACACACACTTAGACGTACGGTAGCACACCCACACACGCACCCTACCCCCGCACCCCGCACATACACGCTCACGCCCACCTGCACCTGCGGACACCCGGACACACACATACACACACACCAACTATGGCAGCTAGACAGACCATGGACTGAGACAAAAATTACAACGATAATGAAACAGACTGACAGCGAATTGTTGGAAAGCTTTTGAATACATATTTCAAGACGTCTGCTAAAACGATGATTCCATAGCCGGGCGGTTACCCTCTACCAACTTTTCAGAGATCCTCATTAGGTTCATATATTAGTTATATTTTGATGTGCATGCTGTCATCAGCGTTTGTAACGGGAGACTAGTGATACTTAACGCATATATATTGCTGCGTCCGCTCTGCTAACATGCCATTAACTGTTGACATGACATCACACCTGATCGTTAGGATCGACCATTGTGTTGAAAAAGAATTCCGAGGGAACGCACAGCCTTGGAGAATGCAGACGTGACCACTTCGATCAGCCCATGTTACCTGTCTTACAAAGTTGTTATACTTGTACAATCTCATCAATTTGTCGTTTATTTGACTTTAGACAGAGAGAAGATCGACGAAAACGCATGAATGAAAACTGACAGGTTAAGCTCCTGGACTGACAGATTGATGTAGGTTGTTATAGATAAAGAATGTATATAGATATATTGGCGTACTTTCGTATTTTTTCTCAGCTATAAAAACGCCCCATAAGTAACCTTATAAGCGGAAATTGGTTTAAAAACACGTTTGTTTGTATTCCATTAGCGTTTTATTGTGCTAATTGGCCTTTAATTGATCACAATATTGCCACCTATCACTGGCATCAGTCTAGTTAGTGATCGTGGCAGGTTATCGGTTGTACTCCTTATTATTTTATTTTTTATACTGAAGAGATAGAAAAATGGACTGTTTGACATGTCGGAGACGGGACTGAAAACAGACATACACAGCACAAACTGTGACAATGTAGCTGTTGGAAACATGAAATGTCAGACATTTGAAAAAAAAGATAAAAAGAATACGACGATCAAACACTCTGATAGTGCAATGACTTAAGAGAAGAATAGACGCATTATAGATGGAAAAGCAAGGAGCCAACTTGATGTGGCAATGAGACGATATTTGTTAAGTTTAAGTTGCAATGTAAATACGGTGACAAAAACTGAAAACAAATATATTGCTGAGGGCATAATCGTTTCACTCTTAAGGCCTCATAAAAAAACATGTATAAAATGCAAAGGAATATTTCACCCAAAACACCCTTTTCCCAAGATGTCATCTCTTGATATAACACATATACACAGTTAACACTCCCAAAAACGTTTGAGCAATAAAAATATAAAAACACAAAGGTAACAAACTGTTATCCTTTTAACACAAACTTCACCGGACCCATTATTGCACTTTATAAACTCTCGTGCGTGAAAATTGAAGTAACTTATTGAGCATCTTTGTTACATGGATTTTAGCTGCTAAGCCCGAGTTGATCCGGCATATGCATATAGATATAGGTCCTTTTTCAGTGCATATAGTTTTTTTGTGTTTTTGCTTTTGTTTCATCGCAATTATGGTCATATTGGTGACGTCCAGATAATTATTGGCGGAGGAAGACTCCAGACTTTGGTCTGGAGAGTACCACCGGTGCATAGCAGGTTAGCTTTACAATTTCCCCACATGGAAGTTATCGCCCTGACCGGGACTCGAACCCACGCGGTGTGGGGCTGGGGAATTTCAAGTCAGCGGCTCTAAACGCTCGGCCACGGGCGCATCCCCCCCCCCCCCCCCCCCGAGACCTCAGTGCATCTTTTTATACACGCATGAGCTATAGTGTGCATTTAACACTTAAAATTTAACCATGGTTGTTAATTATTTAATTATGGTTCCACAACACACAACCATCGAAATAAAGATTAGATATAAACGTTGCCAGATTTTTAGTTGCAGTTTACAAATTCTATCTCGAGCCTACTGCGTGCAGATTGAAGCCAAAATAATGTGTTACTTTGTTGCCGCATTATTATCATATCTATTGAGATGGTCCTAGATGAGGTTAAGAGGAGGACCACTAGTAAATGGCGATTGTATATCTCCAGCTGACTGGAGAAAAAGATAAGGTCCGAAAGATAATATTATCTTAAGTGACAGCTCTAGACAAATGCTTCTAGTGTTTTATCTTCAATATACCCGTTTGTAAGCCGGCTAAGACATTCTTGGCCATATGCTCGCCTTGCAAACTGCACGTAAGCATATGTATATACTTGTACTTGCACGTATTGAAGGTAACGCAAATGTGTCACTGTGTCTGACATAATCCTTGCTGTATATTTTTATCGTCGTTGCTGGGGTATTACAGGCTGAATTTTGTATTGCTTTAATTCTTAGCATTGTCGACGACGACGACGACGACGACGACGACGATGATGATGATGATGATGATGATGATGATGATGATGATGATGATGATGATGGAGGGGGTGATGATCGTTGTTTTTATAAACTTCACCAACAATTCAGGAAATAATTTTGTCACGTATTTGACAATGTTTTCGTCCTTGTCTAAAGGCAAAACAACAAATGACACAGACGGGAAGATAATAATTGCTCTTCAACGTGCTGGTGTATTGAAAACATAGAGTGATTTAAGATGTTAGATATGTATGTACATTTCCTAAAACGTAAAAAACAAAAGAGGAAATACCTGCACTTTATTTTTGCTCATCGTTTGGCGGTTTTTGTTAGGTTTTTTAAAGTACGTCTATGTCAAACGTGTACACAAGGATGTTCTAACAAGCTGATCTCTTTGTTCCATTAGCTTTCGATATATCTTTAAATTTTTACATTAAATAGAGAACAAATTCGGCTGAGACATTCTGTTTTATTCGAAGTACCCAGTCACTTCTTAAGGCAGATCTTTGCATAATGGAAATTCTACTCCCCATTAATATGTTCTGTAGCGTTGACATGCTGCCTTTAAAGGTAGTGTTCGTCGGTTTGTCTATATTTAATACACATGACAACATCTCCCGTGTTCTGGGGAATTGTGCAAAATAATATTTAAGTTTAAGTAAAGGCCGTTTGTAACTTTACCTCAATTGTTAGACAGTACAAATTTCCATTATTTCCAAATTTATAAATAAGCATGATGGGATTTTCGGCTAAAAATAGTTATCGACCTCTTAGCTAATTTCCCGGATTATCATGTAACGTGATTTCAAAGAAAATTTGTCACGTGTTGTTGTTTTTTAGTTAAGAAATAGCTAACTGTGTAGCGTGGCTCGGTTAGAAAATACATTTTTTGTTATATAAGGTTTGATGTTGTGCTTTATTTTTCACATAGCTTCCATAAACTGCATATCGATGAATCCTTTAATGTAGCAATAATTTATCTGGTTGCATGGGGAAAAATGGTCCAAACTGTCGGATACTAACTTTAACAAACAACACTAGCTAGTTATGGTGCGTATACAGATATATAATAAGTCTTTATCAGGGCTTTTTGGAAGCTTTCGGACAAATATATGGCATTAAGAAGAATTTACTTGTGCAACCATGGTTTCGTGTTGTTGTTTTAAAACTTCTTTTCTTGCTCCACCTGCCAAAAACAAATGTTAGGCATTGTAGGCATAAACTTCCTGGTGTCTGATCTTATACATATATACACTATTATGCAAAGTTCCTTTATTGCGAGTAGTACAAAGAATGACTTGATTTAGATGACATTTATGGTAATATATCATTTTTCGTGGAAAGGTTTATTTTGTCTTTTTCCTTTTAAGGTAAGATGTAATGACATTTACGTCTTGTATTGTTTTTTCTATTTTCCTCAAACTGTGCATAATACCACACGTGGTTTTAATTTATGTTTCGACATAAAATCTTGATTTCTTTTAACAACACACGCCGAAAATAAAAACACAGGTCGAAAAAAAAAGGAACTGTACACTGGCGGATCCAGAAAATTGTGTTTGGTGGGGGTGGTGTGGTGTATGAATCAAGATCCATTTAACTTTATCGCAGAAAATACTAGACCTAAATACACAGTAAGGGACCCTAACTTCGACCTAAGCAGTCATCATACAAAATTTATTTTAAAAGCTTCTTTTTTTTTAGTTTACATGTAAGTGTTTTTACAACTGTACTCTTTTACCTATTTGGTGGGGTGGGGCGGGGTTGCATCCCTCATCCCACCCCCTGGATCAATACCTGGAAGAGTATAAAAATTACATCTTGGACATCATGTTCGTAATTTGAAATAGGATCTATGTATGTGTGTGTTGTTGGGAGGGCAAATGTTACAAAATCAGTAATCGGTTCACCTCTATCAGCGGTTGACAGTTTTACCGGTTAACATGAACAGTATTCCCAACATATTCTGTAGATAGATACACCCATCTGACATGGTGGCAACAATATGGGCGAGTCTTTTAAAGTATATCTTATTACAAACACATTTAAACAGTCTAGCTTTCTTTAAATACTCTGTATTAATTATATGTTTGACACACCAGATAAAAGTAAGGCCATGATACTGCAGAATAACTAACAAATGTCAGTTTGCTTCGTTCCATTAAGATAAAATGTCTTTATTTTGTCGGATGTTGTGTTATATCTGTGCTAAACAAACATCATCAACATCACACCGATCACTGACTTTTCCCACAAAACTTTGTTACACAAAAAACATTAAGATATTTAGTGTTTTAATTGCAGTCTAACTATGGGAGTGGATGCATATTTGTTGGCGGTATTTCACGGGCTAGTAGCTATCTTAGTACAAGGAAAGCTCGACTGATCGATGAATTACGACCACATAATGTTGCTTTTAAACTTTAGATTCGCGGGTATTTTATCTTCTAAAAGTGAATAATGTTAAATAGGACCTTTCAGAAACTAAAAAACAACAACAAACTTGAATCAATACAACTAGAAAAACCCAAAACACGTACCTAACCAATCTCATAGGGGTGTGTTTTTTTCCCTAGATTTAAACCATAACACGAATGCGCCCCAGACTATTGTTTCTATTTTGTTGTTGTTATTTCTGATGTTGATTTCTTGACGTTAATATTATAATGATTTATGTATTCTTTTACACTAAAATCCATTGATACATTAGCACTTATCAAAAATAGTGTTGAAAGGAAGTTTTTCAAACCCAGTGGTTCAACAAAAACTAGTAAATAATAATGAACACAGAATGGTGCCAATGAAGTAAATCTTCTGGTACCCATATGCTATACCCGTATTATATCTTAAATTAATAGTTGTTGTTTTTGTTGTTGTTTTAGCGGGGATGGAATGGATAAAGGTGCACTAGCGCCATGATGCACTATGATTCAGCTGTCACCATGGAAACCGAAACGCCGGCTACCGATCTACGCTTTGTTGCTGTTGTGGCTCAGTCTCCATGCAGGTGATAATTCCCGCCCTTTTATGACCTGTCTACTGTTAAATGCAGACGGCGTGTGTACACACGCGCAGTCTGCTTTTAAATGACACAGTTACCCGCGATCCTACTTTTAACACTGAGTCTGCTACTCTGTTTATTAACAATATTAAATGATTATTTACTAGCTTACAAGTTTATGCGTAGGTAACAGGATGTTTTGAACGAGACTAGGCAATTTGTATATGTCTCGACCAGACACGTCAGGATTTACTCTTTCATTGTCTCAGCCTGAAGTTGTACCAAGTAGACTAAGAGTTAACAGCATGCTAATGATAGTGTAATCGGCTGGGTATTGAATCATCCAGATTTAATGAAGAATATTAAGAACATTAGGAACATTGTTGCTGGAAACGGCAAATCGATCCCGCCTCCATTATCTGGAGAATACGGCGATACAAAATGAATCCATGTTTATTCAACGGTATCCACGTGTTGACATTGTATTGATTTCATACATTCCTTCTCTCCGAAAGGACCTGTAAATAGAACGCTTACCTGTCCAGACCACAAATCAACGGCTACTTAAAACGATGTGCAAACAGTTAATTTTACAAGGCGCAGTTGTTTAAGCACTTTGTAACTGCCTACACTTATATAGGGTTGCCTATTCGTGCTTTGAGTCGAACCCACACAGTTATGCTTATTACAGCGACGTCTAGATAATAGAAGTGCTTAAAGTATCAAACAAATTCAATTGTGTGTAGAACCACCGGCGAGCCTCAAGTCAGCTGAAAACCTCAAAATATATGTTGTCGCCCGACTGGAACAGTGAAGGAATTAGTTGATATCTCACGCCCCATCCCACTCCGCCACATTTCCTGCTCAATCGAAACTCCTCGGCGAAGAATATTTATGTTTCATTTTATTCTGCTTTAAATTCGCACTTACAAAACAAACATTCCAGTTATTATTATTGCAAGATTGAAGATCCCCAGGTGAACATCTGTGTGCATTCGCAAGCAGGTCAACTGGTTGTACAGAGAAGGCAAAAAACTGAAATGCGCAAACGTATCATTGAAAATGTTGTCAAATGACGTTATTGCTAATTAGGATTTAATTGTTAAACATGTATTTTTAAAGAAATAAACAAAGGTTTATGTAAAATACATGCAGATCATGTTAAGTATAATATATTTTTCTGTTCAGATATGCTTACTATTTATCAAAATAAACAACTAAATCATTTGAAACACCCTTAATGTTGTGTATTAATAAATAAAGTCAAAACTCGTGATTATGCTGCTGTATTGGCCTTTATTGTTTGTTCTTGTTTATTCATTACGCTATTATGAAATAACATGTTGGATACGTAACAACTGGTGCTCCCGTGGTTCCTGCAGCAGATAATTCTTGTTAAGTTGTAAGCAGCAAGCAATAACTCAATGTAGCCAGCGATAATTCCAACATGGATTTGAAATAAAAATAACTGATCCAGCTTCATTTTCTTACCTTTTCGTAAATATTGCTTTATCAGTGAGTTGTTACAGTAAGTAACAAATGTTGGTTCTGTTTTCAGACGGTTTCTCTGACCTGTGCGGTGGTCTGCGGTGCCTTCAAAACAGTCCTTGTCTCATAGAGACCGATGGTCACATGACTTCCGCCACGTGCTTGTGTCCCCAGGGATGGGTGGGGCATCGTTGCCAGGGACAGCTGCATCTCTCGGCCTCATCTATTTCCATGACAACTGTAACCCTACACACTTACGTCGATTTTCCAGTGATACCAGAAACTGATCTCAAGGATTCTGAAAGAGGAATATTTTCTATAGACACTTCAAGTATAGATGAAAATTTAAATACAGATTTGCTCAAAAGGAGAAAAACGAGAGGATTACGACAAGAAAATGTGCAATCGTTAAAGTATTCGATCCACTACTGGGTGAGAGAGCATTCGACACAGTGCAATATTGTTCAACACGTGAACGTTAGTGAGGTCACAATATCTGGTCTTTATAATGATACAGAGTATACGATATGCGCCAAAACGAACCCGGATGAGTGGTGCAACTTTGAGCTTGATCTAGTCAGAAAGGTCAGTGATGTTGCATATTGTGTTCACATTCGGACCAGATCTACGCCGCTACCACCTGAACCACTTTCCGTGCCTTTAATTTATATCATTCTTGTATCGTGCATAGCATTGTTAAGTTTGATCGCTCTGCTCATAATCATAAGTGTTTCAATACGGAAAAAATATGTTTCGGTGTTGATATGCGCGAAGAAAAATAGTCAAGGCAAGACTGAATCCAGTTATAGATCTCATAAAAATTTCGGGAAGTCAGAACAAGACGACGAGTTCTGGCGCCTAACGTCTCCTTCTAACTCTACCAATCCTTCCATGACGGTCCGGCCTCCAAACTGCCCAGGAAAACCTCCGAGCAGTCTTGTGAAAAACCGGATGCGTGGATATGCTGCGTTTAGCGCAAAAAATGAGCAAACGATTGCCTTGACAACTGTGATTGAATACACTACGCCGGACGATAGTATTATGGACGAATGGTACGAAGACGAAACGCCAGATACTATGGAAACCGTGTTGCCTGGTTCAATTCATACGTCACTAGGGACTTTTCATAGCGTTTCCGGTATGCATCTTAACAATGATGACAGTGGTGGTAGCGGAAACGGAAGCGGAAATTAATAAATTCGGTTCATCAAGATTTTTACCTTTTTTCATTTTAGAACTACTTTCTTTTCCGAGCGCGCGCGGAAAATACTGAGCTGAGAAAAACACTAACATGTGAATATTTGATAATTAAAGTAATCGTTAATATGTGGTTTTACTCTAACCTGGTCCTTTAAACTCTTTTGTGGAAAACATGCTTAAAAGCGTCGCATTTTCTCTTCTCAAGATCTTATTTATTATCATTACTGCTTGTTATAATATGTGTTATGCATTTGTTATTTTGATTTTCTCGTTTAAACGTCATTTTTTAACAAATTATCAGCTCTAAATATTTTTATTGCCTATCGACTGACATTTTATTAATCAGATAGCGTAAGACTGAACGTCCTTGTTCGATGATGCTGCTTAAAATCTTGGTCACATTTGACCAAATTTGCATTTGCATAAGGAAAACTTTGCAAACTTCTAAGAAAACAGTACCCCTGATCACTAGAGAAGTTATGAGTAAGCTGTCCGAAAAAAATATTGTGTTGTCTTTAGGTTGGGAGAAACAGAAGCTACGTGGCGCTTTTCAACAACATGTTTGCTGTTTTATTGAGACAACCTAGTATATCACCGAACAGCTTGTATGTTCGGTAGGGGCAATGCGCATATTGGTTCAATAGTACCATTAATCATGCTGAAAGTATAGTGCTGAAATATGACGTGCGGATCGTGTTATTTACTTACTAGTACTCTAAATAGTGGCAGGGTTGCTCTAAGGTCCCAGTGAGTGTGCTATCCCCTGGCGATTGTCCCCCTTTTTCAGGCCACTATAATACCGCGGTCGACAAAAATATAATTCTTATGAAGTGTTATGAAAACGGTAAATTAATGCGTAATTATATTACCTAGTGTGCACTGAAACCTTTAACTATAAGCCCAGACAAACCGCCTGGTCTGATATTGGCAAACAGTGTAGAACCGGGTCATCTAATGTACAAAATTTTACAGAATGGGCACTTTATACAGCTGTGATTCCAGGTATATATTGTACTCCTTTTGCTTGAAGCTACATGCACATGACTTACATTTTGTATTGTTTATAGACATGGAGGAAGGGATTAGTTAATTTGCCCAATAGTCTTTGTTGTAATACATAGCGTATATTTCACTTAGAGAAAGGCGTGTAATTACCGCTATTCTATTTATAGTGGACATATTATTTGTAATGGTATCGTTGGCAAAATAACAACATAAATCATTCCTATGCGTGATAACATTTTGCGATACTACTAATGTGAGCTTTGTTCTTTATCTACATTTCCGTTACCAAGACAACACAATACCGCTCATTATTTCTGTGCCTATATTTAGTTTGTTGTTAGATTAACTGACGTGCCTTTGATGAATGTTTTCATTTTGTAATTAAAGAAATAAATTATTAAGCCAACAATATGCGTCTTTCATCTATTAATCACCTTAAAATCCGTCTAACTTCCGGATTTATTTATTTTTTTTGCTTTTACAACACTTACGTTAAGACTAAGAATAACACATGTATAACTTGAAGCTTATACCTAATTATTAGACAGTGACATTTGGTGATAGAAAAATGCTTTATCCAAAGTAGCATAAAAGATTTTAACCAAGATGATAAGTGCGTTTTTTTTCTCTCTGTATAATGAGAACTCTAATGAAGTCGCTTTTGGTTTCTGGAAAGTCGGATATGCGCTGAGACACAACTGACCTAAAATAAAACTGTTTTTAATAGATTATTTAATTGAATGTATGTATGATATTTTATTTTATGCATGTTTTGGTTCATCACCGTCTAAACCCTCCTCCGTTACTGTAAACACAATAACAATGGGACTCAATAGAAAGTTTTAGCTATTGTCTTACGCAGACTTACAAATCACCTAAAGCAATAAAAGCAATATGCAGAGAGTTTAAAGAAATTTAAATCTTATCTACTTTTTACCAAATACACAAAAGGAGAAACAACACGTTACACGGAAGATAATTTACGTTATACATACATTTGTAAGCCTAAATGCAAACTGGTTAAACGCCAGCAAAAGTATACATGCACAAAGTTATCCTTCGGTTAAATACACAAAACAAATCTGTGTTTTTAACTTATGTCCTGTTGAGCAAGACATAATTAAGCATAAACAAATAGTGTCGACCCAGATCTGCCGGCGTGTGTGTAGATCCAGATCTGCCGGCGTGTGTGTAGATCCAGATCTGCCGGCGTGTGTGTAGATCCAGATCTGCCGGCGTGTGTGTAGATCCAGATCTGCCGGCGTGTGTGTTGATCCAGATCTGCCGGCGTGTGTGTAGATCCAGATCTGCCGGCGTGTGTGTAGATCCAGATCTGCCGGCGTGTGTGTTGATCCATATCTGCAGGCGTGAAGATCCAGATCTGACGGCGTGTAGATCCAGATGGTTCAGATCTGCCAGCGTGTAGATCCAGACGATCCTGAACTGCCGACGTATTTGTAGATCCAGATTTGCCGGCGTGAAGAGTCAGATCTGCCGGCGTATAAATCCAAATGATCCAGATCTGCCGGCGTGTAGATCCAGATGATCCAGATCTGCGGGAGTATAGATCCAGATCTGCCGGCGTGTAGATCTAGATCTGCCGGCGTGTAGATCCAGATGATCCAGATCTGCGGGAGTATAGATCCAGATCTGCCGGCGTGTAGAGCCAGATCTGCCGGCATGTAGATCCAGGTGATCCAAATCTGCCGGAGTGTAGATCCAGATGATCAAGATCTGCCGGCGTGTAGATCTAGATCTGCCGGCGTGTGTGTAGATCCAGACTTGTTATCGTGTAGATCCAGGTCTGCCGACGTGTAGATCCAGATGATCCCGATCTGCCGGCGTGTATAACCAGAAGATCCAAATCTGTCGGCGTGTGTGTAGATCTAGATCTTCCAGCGCGTAGATCCAGATCTGCCAGCGTGTAGATCCAGATCTGCCAGCGTGTAGATCCAAAACTGCCAGCGTTCAGATCCAGATCTGCCAGCGTGTAGATCCAGATCTGCCCGCTCTGGATTTTTATACATATTGTTTATACGGGATAAGACAAAGATTCATCAACGTTGAATGTCATCTAGACTGATCGTTATCTACAAACCGTGACACTGGCGAGTCTACAAGTCGTGAATATCTGTGTAGATATTAGACGTATGCTTCTTTATACCATTTTGATCACTCGCAGCTGATAAGCGATGTCTATATTTATCTTCAAAAATGTCCATTGTATTGGTTCAGTCGGCTAAAATCCCTGTATCTGATAAGCCACATTGGTACCATACCCGCTTTTCTGTTAGTGTGTAGGGCTAGCAATGACGGGGATAGAACAGAACAACCAGGACATTTGTATTTGTTTGAGTTTGCTTTGTTTTGTTTTTTTTCAATACATTACAGTGACAAAACACAGTTATGGTAACATTGGCTAAGTGCAGCTATTGGTGGATGTAAATGTGTATAACAAAATCACAAATCACAACTAGGGGCAACCCCTTGAACTTCTTTAGCAGATTTTGCCGTAATTACTCTTTCATTTTAATTTAAGTCATAAATTACTGTATGCAATTATATCCGATGGCAAAATACAAAATTAGTAAAACGAGAAAATGCTATAAAATGAGTGAAGATGGAGTCCTTGTTCAACGACAAATAATGCGTTAGTAATCTTTATTACGATTTTTACACTTTTTTGTCTACATATAGAGTCGCAGTTTGGTTTAAACTGTCATTGTGACATGTTGAATAATTTTCTTCAATGTTAGTGAAACCAGATAGTGTCAATTTAATATTTTCAGGGGTTTCAAGGAGTGATGATTTCAAATTTAACAATAATACATTTGACACGTTCATACGTGAAACGCCAATGCGCAGTAGCAGATGGGTAGGTTGCGCATCCTAAGGGTACCTTAATAAAATTATATAAACAAATTATAACATACTTTATGCCTGGTATATATTATATAGAACTAACATGGAAACTGTTATAAATTTTGTTCCAGATTTGTCAGAACTCATCTTCGGAAGTCCAGAAACCAAATCGTTTGTTGTGTTCTTTGTGGTATTTACATTTGTCATTGATACATGCTAAGTTTTACTTTACATACAGTATTGTTGTGTTGTTGTTTTTTAGAGTCGCTTCAACACACGCAGTCCAAATAACAATCATTTGGAAAAAAATACGCCCCTCTATTATAAAACCATATGCCCGCCCTTGATGCGGTCTTTTTTTAAATAATTGGTTAAAATCATGTTTAGGTGTCATTTGTCTGTATTGTAACTGATATTGTTGCTGCTGCTTATTTCGGTGGAGGTTTTGCTATTTATACTGGTGACAAATTAGTATTATTATTGTTGACAGTCTAATGAAGTAGATGTTGCTGAAAATGGTATCATGTTGTCAAAGATCCAGAGGAAGAAGAAGAAAAAGAAGAAGAAGAAACACCGCCCTCATATCCACAACAACAAAAACTAGAGGAAAAACTCTAACACAAAAAGGTGCATGAAATAGAACTATGATTGGGAGGTTAATTTTAAATGAGAAAACATCATGATTATAAAGAATTAAATAATAATAGTAACAGCACAAATAAGACAAGATAACGACATGTACAGGAAACTACAAACGTTTAGGGCGTGGTTGACACTGTGTCAAATATGGACGAGATCCTTTTATCTCCATTCATGGACCGAGTAGTTCTTTTGTTCATTAGGAAAGTGTTCGTTGTATTGTGAGGATATGTTTTTGTTTTTATCATTTGAAATACCCACTGCATAACGACGTTGATGTGCGGGTATACTATAATCAGATTGACTGATTGTCCGTCTTTTCATCCGTGTCTCCGACCGTCCGCGTGCCCTCGCCAGTCCGCCTATCCGTCTGTTCGTCCTTATGACAATGTAGGGCTATTTTGGCCATTCAACGCATTCTATTTTTTTGCGATTGCGCAGCCTGCACAAAAGCGACATGCGAAAACTAAGCGCGAAAACCGAGCAGGTGACACCCCCCTAGCAGCTGCTGCCTTCAGTTTCTATCTAGGTTGTAGCGAGCTAAGCAGGTTTTCGCTATGTGCGTTTGATGCCAGTAGGCCTATACGCTTATGTAGGGCTTTATATAGTTATTTTCGCAACTGTGTTGAGTTCCTTTTTAGCGATTGCGGCATGCAAAAACTAAGCAAAAACGTGGAGAAGGTAAACCCCTTACACTTTGGCGGTGTTCGCTTATCTATCGATTGCACAAAGGCTGACTTGTGTGCGCTTTCGTTCGAGTGCATTTATATTATATGGCAATGTATGGCTATTTTGGCCATTGTACGCATTCCTTCGCGAATGGACAGGTTGCACAAAAGCAGGAGCATGTTAGATCCCCTACCAGATGATGCCTACTGTTTCTCACAAGCTGCACGCAGGCTGAGAGGTATGTGTTTTCGTTTGAGTGTCTGTTGTACATGTATATGGAAATTTTCGCAATTAACTGCACTTCTATTTCCACGATTGCGCATCCAGCACAAAAGCAGAATGCTAAAACTAAGCGCGCAAGTGGACCACAAACGACCTCACATAGTGTCCGTTTGTCTTTCAGTTGCACGCTGGCTGAACAGTTTGCGATTGCGTTCGGCAGCATTCCACTATTATATCACAATGAAGGGCAAATCTGACTATTTTACATTTTCCATATTTTGCGGTTGCGCAGACTGTACAATAGCGGCATGCTAAGCGCAAAAACGGAGCAGAGGACACGACCTAACTGTTGACCATTCTGTTTCTCGCTATGATGCCCGAATGCTGCTCGGTTTGCATTTTGTTCGAGTTCGTTTTAAGCCATTATGCGGCTACGTAGGGCTATATATGGCATTTTTTAAAAAATACACCATTCCTTCATTCGCGATTTCCAGCAAGCACAAAAGCGGGATTCAAAATCTGCTGAAAGGTATGTTTAAAACAAGTTACTGGCACTTTCCTTTATTATATTTATGTGCGCGTGACTTATTACATTTTGTTCGAGTGCGTGACATTTGCGACATTTGATGCAGCGTTATGTTTTGCTATCCTATTATTATTAAGCCCATGCTATAATATGCGATCGTGGTCGTATATGTATGAATGGGAAATAACTCGTTTAAATATCATGCATTCGAATTTGTGATTCGGTTATTTCCCTTGACAATGTGTATCGGTACGTCTTATGATTGGTTTAAGAAGTATTGTACAAACTTGTAACATGGTACTTTGCGGTTTTCTGTTTATAATTAGTAAAGATAAATCAACATAACCTCTTTAGTTGGAAATATAATTTTCTACAAGACCATGGTCCTAAGACGTTTAATGAAACAATATTCCTTCCCAAGTGTGAGTCGTTGACGAGCTGTATTCATGTACCTCTGACACCTTTTATTAAAATTCTTTAATTCGAAAAGAATACAAACACGTACGTTCCAATTTGCCAGTTGCTTTTGTTGTTGTTGTAATTATTATATTGTTTAATTGTATCATGCCCATTTAAAAGTTAACAATTTATAATATAATCTCTATTTGGACTACTGCAATGTGTTCAAGCTTAGTCCGATATACGTAAGCTGTCAACATTTTCTGTATCCGGAACCACTACCGATGCAAGAAAATAAGTTTTCAAGGATATACATGTATTTTTGTTGGTGACATGCCTCACGTGTAGGAACAGCGCTCCGTGTCTTACAATGTCAATGCTACAGTCTCTTATAATACAACACCATTTATCTGCAATTTTTAGTATTAAGAGTACAAGATAAAGAGTTTATGATATTTAAAGGGCGGTAGCCGACAGTCTGCCTACATAAAATACAATAAACAAAACCTTATCCCAGTTTGGAGAAATGTGTCCTTAATTTCTGCATACACTCAAGCTTTAGACTTAAAAGATGATTTTGAACATTACCTCAATTGTTAGACAGTACAGCTATTTAAAAAGTGCTCTAAATGTCTTTTCTTTCCAAAACTATAAAAAAGCACGATGGTGATTTCTGATAAAATTTGATACCGGAGAGTGTATAATCCGGATGATCCTAGAACGTAATTTTAAAGGTAAGCGGTCATGTGGTTTGCTGAGTGCAAAATAGCTAACTGTGCAGCGTGGCTCAGATAGGAAATACAAGTTTGTAATGACGAGTTAGTGTTGGCTCCACTCTTTTCGCAT
>CM017572.1:13365415-13560415 GCA_007844125.1 Sinonovacula constricta
GTCTAGACTTAAACCACGAATCACGGAAGGAAAATGATGTAAGTCTACCGCCCAATAATTCATTTAGTATTCTTTTATAACTCTGACAAAATACAGACACAATGTTTTTGGCATATCAATTGATGAAAAATAATGTGAACAAAGAAAACAAACAAGTAACGCTTGCTCACACGGTAACTTGTTGAGTTTGTATATTGGGTTTGTTTCACCAACAGTATCTCAGTTATCTGGAGACGGTGTTCACTTGAAGCAGATATAGTGCTGCCTCCGCGATACATAGCATGCCGTTAACACCCGCCATAATACCTCAACCAGTCACATCATCCTGACACCGGACCATCCAGTCGTGGAACTTCCCTTGTATTTGGTTTAGCGTTAGCATGGCAGCTATTCGACTATTTTAAACGGCATTGATATGTCGCGAACCGGGATTGTATCCGGGGTCTCCCATACCTGAAACCAATGCTATGACGATTGCGCTACCAGGTCCGGATCGGCAACTTGCATTAAGTCTGAAACTTTGCGGAAGTCCATTTATAAACTTGATTTTGCATCAATACATTTTATATTTGCAGGCTTCATCCCCCGCGCGGAGCATTATTTCGGAAACCGGTACGCCATTAATTGTAAAGGGGCCATCTCTAGTTTCGAGCATGACCACCGGAAACACAAGATGAGGGGCGAGGAGCTGAAACAATACGACGCTCTCCAGTCAGGAAAGATTGACAGTACTGCAGTCCCGAACCTGCCCGTACGTTTGTCAACTCATACGCTGCAGTTTAGCGGACCCCAGAACGTGTCTGTTGAGATAACACTTATCCTTATGCAAATAGCGTAGATCAAGATCAACCCGTTGCTCTGGGCTATCAGGATCAATTCTAGTTGCTGCTAAATTTCTTTGTTTTCTTTTCCCGTTTTTTAAAATACATTTTACTTATCATGTACGCATGAAGCCTGTGGGATAAGGAAGAGAAAAAAAAAGATTACAGTATTCAACAAGTATTGACTGGAAGATTTACACAATGTCAATTGCATATTATTTTTTACAGCAGTTAGGCACATTGATAAGAAAGGCGCACAAGACCTTTAAAAATGGTGTTTTTCGGAGCTTACGTGTAAAGTCCTAAGCAATCTTCCTTTAACACAGGGATCGTTAAGTATCTCAGAATAATCCTCGTTTAAAAGAAAAGGACACAATTAGTGGGGAGTGTGTGAAAGGGGAGCCCGTGACATAATGGGTAAAGTCGTTGACACATATTCCTTCTCTATGGTCCCTGAACGTATGGGTTCGAGTCCTGGATGGGCCGAAAACTTGGATCTTTGTACAATAACAGCTACTTCGCTATTACAACCACAATCGCAATGATTAATATCGGCTTTTGTTAAGTGTTTCTTAAAACATGAAATATGTTGTGTACTTCATGCAATAATTATGTAATTACTGCAGTACATACAGTTTCTGGCTGTGGTAGTTACATTAAAGAGTATTCGTTGAAGTAATGAATTAAAATACATGTACAAACATTTAATTGTAAATCAAACCTAAAACGATGGCAGTTCAATGGGCTGATTTCGGTTTTTACTAAAGAAGGCGGGATTCTCTCTCTTCTACCACTCCCCTTGTTAATTGCCAAAGAAGTGAGCTGAACGTTATCATTTTTTATATATTTTTACCTCCAAACATATACAAACAAACATGCATATATATATTTAGTTGATTTGTATTTATTTATATGTTAAAGTATATTTTCCGTATGATCCTGTCATTTTAAGATGAGTCCTGAGGAACCGCGGGATATTCCGCCACTGTAAAAGTTGAGAAATATCCGCTCATTTGCAAGGGACATAAATGCGAAATAACTGCACACCTTAAGGTCTACATATTTGTTTCCCTTGGATATTTTTTGTTGTATCAATAAACCTAGCAGAGTCGCAGTCGACATAGGATTGAAGACCATTTAATGCACTTCAATTTCTGATATACGTGTATGTTTTTCATAATTTGCCATCTAAAGGAAGTGAATTATACTTTGTGGCAGATAAAAAAATCTTGAATGACACAACAGATACGGTTTTAAGGTTCCTTCTTTTGTCCTTGAGGGACCCTCTTACTTAAAGACTTACCTGAAAGCTGCTTGGTGGTGAACTAGATTTGTGTTGGAATGGTCATGTAAAACTAACATACTGATTCCTAAAGGGTTAACCTTATCTATATTCATATGTCATAGATAACTTTTATAAAAATCAACCGACTGATGCTTGGCTTACTGTGACCAAAGGCATAGCTTAAGTCGTCTTTTTTAAATCTAGAGAAAATCTGGAGATTTCAGCACACAACATCGCTGCATTTTTATCAAATGTTTTATGATCAATCGGTGTTGCTGTTTATCATTTAAGAAACAAGCAAACAAACAGCGATATTTGGCTATACGCCCAATTTAATATCCATAACGCGGACCTCTACATGCCGTGTAAAATACGATAGAATTGATGTAATGTCGTTACAGTCATAAGGTAATAGCAAATGGAAGATACCACATTTAAAATTGCGCATTTGTGTGTGTGTGTGTGTTATATTGAAAGCGAAAAATTATTTCAAACATTGCAGCCCATCCAGAGCCGCTATATGACCCCTCTGCAAGCCATCGCCACCGATGCCAAGCCGTACATATCACCGAACATGACCAAGAGCGCCGAATCGCCCTTCTATATGGACAATAACGATGATATGAAGCGATTCATGTCAGGTGAGCGGAAACGAACTATGAAATATTTGTACTCTTAAAAATGGAGCATTAAAACATATCTATATTATGCTAAATTGAAATAAGTTATGAACTTTTACTGAAACCGTATTCTAATAATAAGGCGCAGTAACACATGCCTGATCGTTTAACTACACTCGTAATTTAACTTTAACGATGTGTTCTAATTTTTGAAAATGTGTTTAGCTTTTGTATATCAAAAGAGTCTTATGGTTAAATAATCATCCCATGGCGACTAAGATTTACAATATAAATAACACAACTGCAAAATTCTCTGGTTTATTTACCGGTCTTGATCTTACCTAGCATGTGAATAATTTAATATAAATTTACATTTAAAATACTTGACAACGTTACAAAATGGAAGGCCTTGAAATTATCGTTGTACCCAGCCTACCGTTATTTGAAATCTAACAAATCGCAACAGATCACTTTTCAAGCGATAAGTCTCTCAATTTTTCAGTAATCTGTTTCGACGCCGGTAATATCTGTTTAGGAAATGGACCATTTTAAAGTTTGCCCATCACAACGTGTCGCATTTTTACACGTAATAAAATATTGTCGCACAGTTTTAGTCCAGTGCACTTCTGATCAATTTTCCTATCTGTTCCCCAAACTATCTAGGCTACACTGGATTCGTTCCTCGTGCAAGACCCCGTCTTGGTATGGGATACCCAATCATCACTCACGAAGCCCTGAACGAGTTCACGAGCGACACCAGCCGTCTAAAAGACATCCAAGGTCAACCAATCACTATCCACCGGCCCGAGGTGAACATCCGGGACTCCAAACTGATTTACCCCGTCGAAAGTGGACTCGTCCCTCATTATACCGGCCATATTCCAGGTATGTTGTGAAACCAAGCCATCATCATCTTCAGCACCATCAGCACCGTCATATTTTTAAAGTTTTTGGAAGGGTGCGGTTTGTGTACCAATATAGAGATTGATGTTAATGTTTTAAATTCTAATTAAAAAAGTTGCCAGAAAAAAAAAAACTGTTTTAGTAGAAGTCAGCTGGTAGAACTCTCATGCTGAGATTTCGCCCATACCAGGACTCAAATATACCGTCCGCGGCGATGAGTTGGGTTGTTGAAACAGGTAATTCTAACAATTTATTTAAATTGTTTTTACCGCAATTTAGATTATTTGAGGATGACATTGTGCACAATATTCGTTTTATGACTTAGCTAAATACAATCGACGAGTCAAGACGATTTTCAAGTCGTATTTCTGTACATGTTATTGTTGTTGTTTTTCTTTTCCAGGCCAAAAATTTCCGCTACGGAAATACTTCGGACACAGCACGGAGAATGCTAAGAGTCTGAAGTTCGAGTTTCCATCTAAACAATGTGTTACGTCAGTGTTAGATTTGTAGAAGATTTCTCCAGTGAACATTTTTGTATCATTTCTGAGTGTATATAAATGAACTTTGTTGATTTTTGTTTTAACCCATCAGTATTGTTTATTCTTCTCTATTTATGTTTTTGCTCAAATAAAACTTTAACCTGTTCAATGCCGACACCGTGAGTTTTGTTTTCATGTGGTATTTGCCAGCAGAGAAGCTAGAAAGGCACACATACTCATTAAGTTTACAACTAATTTAAGCTATTTCAACCTTTGCGGAACATGTTCACGTTTTTCTATATGCTCGCGGTTTTACTGTATTATCGACATTGTAAATAATCATCTTGATATATAAATGAAACCTTGATTGGGGGTTTAACAAAATTGCGCAGTTTGCAAAAACAAAAAATGATATACTAAAGGATATATAAATGTTAAGCTAGAATAACCGCTGTGTTGTTTTCTTAAAAAAAAGAGTCGATAAATGTCGTTTAAATATTATGACTTTAACAATAATAAATACGAGAATTAAAAACTCTTTTGGAATCGTAAAAAAATAAAATGTAATAATACTATTTAAGAAATACTATAAACAATAAATATCAGGAAATCTGACCAAAAAAATTACTGTAACTAAACTTATATACCGGTTAACTTTATTTAAGATAATTAGACCCGCTAGATACAACCATTGAAAATTCTCTTCTTCTCGTACTATTAAATAACCATTAGCCGCAAACAGCAATTCGTTAGAATGACGTTAAGCCTATTTAGAGAATCATAACAATAACGCAATTCATGCAAAGCAACCATCTAGGGCGTCCAATATAAATTGTTTACATAAAAGATTATGTTACAGAATGTACACCTGTCATTTAACTCGGGTAAGCACCTCTAACTGGTGAAAGGAACGACCTACATGTAACCAATGTGGTCCAAAGTCGGAAAACATGTGCGTCATATACACAGTACGAAGTAAAAGTCGAAGTTACAAATGTATTAACATCCATCAACAATAACAACAGCCCTGTTTGTGTACTCTGATGCATTCAATAAAAAGCACCGCGCTTTGGTGCGGACGACAATGATCGACTAAAATGTTATTTATTTAATCATGCATCTTTTTTCAGGGAGACGTTAAGAGCAGCATACTAGCCATGATAGGTAGACATATAAAAACAACGGTTCGTTTATCGTAGTCTCAATAAATTTGAGACAGTCATCATAGTTTATTGTGACGGTAGCTAACTTTAGGTCTAATACTGCCTGAATATACTGAATACAAACATGATAAAAAGTCCAATTCTAATTGTACCAGATTCCCAAAATTTAGTTGCTGGTATCAATATAAAACATACAAACAATGTTCACACTAAAAAACTGTTCAAAAATCGTAAAAGCGCCAAAAGTCATACAACCGCGTAATGACGTCATGTCACTGCTTTGCATTGCAGGGTAAACAACTCCGAATGACGCATTTTCGCCATTGACAGATTTGATACCGTCCCTTGCTTTCTTATCTGCACTTAACGTTCTATTCATCACGTTTAACACAACCAACAGGTCGCCCGATAAAGTCCCGGGGCATACACAGAACTCTATTGATTAGACCCAGGTAGCTGTTATGCGATTTGTGCGAGACGTGGTCTTTGCAAGGTATTGAATTCATTATTGTTGATTCTAACTAGAGTACAAATTGATCACTGCCAGTCGCTGTGCATGAGAAATTGACTGTAAACATTACTGATATAGCACGTTTGATTTTGGACGCAGTGTAGAACGCATGTCAAGACTGGCTTTAAACATGGCCGCGTAGGACAGAACAGTGATCTTTAAATGCATTGGCATGGTCAAAGTGACACATTCTTCTAATGTTAGCAGATTGTTATATGTATGTGACTGTGTAAAGAAGTTATTACACATATTAGGCTATCAAGATGTCGTCACGCAGAAAATCAGAAGACACAGGACAAAGTGTGTTTCACTGCACTGCAATGTGCGTGAAAAGAAAAGAACAACACCAGCCGAGAAGTTTTGCCCTGGATGTCAGAAATATTTTTGTCGGGACTGCGTCTTGATTCACAATGACTGCACGAAGACCACCTGCTCCATGATCCCTCACACGTGCATCTCGTGGACACGTGGCGATAAGCACTCGGGAAAGGTCATCGAGCGATACTGCAAGGGTCACGATGAACTGTTGTGTGTGCTGTGTGCAACCAAAGATCACAGGTATTTTTTCTTATTTTTACGAGTATTTACTTAGCACTCTGCTTTAAATGTTTGTTCTTTTTTCTCCGAACGATGTTTTGGTACATTAACAACTAAAGAGTATATAGTATTTATATGACTAATTTTAGAATACTCATTTTTACACGATAGTCACTTAACTTTAGCTAAATATGTAAAAGAAATGGAAATCTAAGGAAGTACAATATTATTAAATACATAGGTGCTTTGTTGAACCGGAATTTTCACACGTACGAATATGTGTTTTAAATCGGTGTTTTTTAATTAAACTTAGTGATGGCTACAGCCAAAAAGAATCCACTTCTTAATTTAGCACAATTTATCAAAAAACTCTGCAGGATAGAAATAATTATTTAAATATGTTATGTACATTAATGTTCTGAACTTAAGTTAATTATTGGAAAATAAGTATTACTCTCCAAAACTAATATTTTTGTTGACACATGTATGTTCACCACGTGACAAATGTTGACTGAGATGTGTTATTAGACAATGTATATTCTTACATGTCTGAATAAAATTGGTTCTGTTCCGTTCTGTTCTGATGAATTCTTACGAATTTCTAGCAACTTGTGTGACTAATATTTACGAATTTGTCACACATTTGTGAAAATGCATTTCAGAACCCATACCCCTGATCGAACAAAATACGATTTCCTCACATGTCCAAAAAAGGTTAAAAGCATTTTCTAAAAAAATGTTCATACGAATTCGAAATTTTCACACATTCTTAACATCTGTTTATGACACTTAGACGGATCAATTAAAGGAAGGGGTTATGATACTCTTTGAGAGGGTAAGATATTGTAACCTGTGCCGTCTGTCCGTGTCTCTCACGGACAATTGGTCATTCAGTCAGTCCGTCCGTCCTTCAGCAGCCATTTATCTATATCGGTGCTCAGGTAAATATCAAAGATACTGAGATATAACTTTGCACAACGATAAAGCGTATCGTGCAGTGACAAGAACCATAACTATGAATGGTTCCATTTTTTGATTATCCCCCTATTGTCAAAGGTTGTTCGGCTCATTACTCAAACAGTCTTTGAGAAGCATAGCTGTTACTTCAACGCTTGATAAAGCTCATGAAAAGAAAATGCAGGGGGAGAGCACTGGCTCTCGATTGTTTTTAAAATTTATTTAACTTGAAGGGGCAAAAGTCAAAATTGTAGTATTAAGCTGCAACTTAAAATGTGCTCGTTGAGAGAAATAAAGGTACAAAGAACCATAAATGTGAATGGCCCCATCTTATTCATTTCCCTTTATTATATAAAATGAAAGGAGTATAACTGGAACAGTATTGAAGTCTGCCTGGTGGGTGATTGTCCCATCAACAGTTGATCGTGATGCTTACCTGTTTGTTTTCACGACGGTGGCAGGGTTTAAGAGATTATGAAGGTTTATAGGGAAAAGAACCTAGAAGCTCGATCTGTTTCTTGTATCGCGGTCATCGCGTTCTTGCTGATTTGACTCCAGGCCCACCCTTTTGCTTGACAATGCTATTAAGCTTCTTATGTTTATATGTTTGTGCTTTGCTGCAATTGGTGAATGGGAATGATTAGTCTATATTTTAATTATCTCTCTTGTTGCAAAAGAAAATTTGGAAACTTGTCACAACCACTAGATTGTATGGAGCAGAGAACATTGATAACAACCATTACTCTGTTTGCTCGTCTCGTAGGTTTTGTAAAAGACAATTTTAAAAAAAAAATGTTCTACAGACTGTTCGCCGTAATATGGTTATTTCAAATTCATTTTTTAAACCGCCTCCGTTTTGTGTATGTGTGTGTGTGTGTGTTCTTTAGTAACCGTATATAAGTACATGACTGAAAACCGAACATTTCAAAACCAAGTATAAATCCCGATATACAATACAGGTCGTATTTCGGTAAGGGGGATAATAATGGTAAATATGTGTAGAGAGTTTTGAGATAAACTTGTTTTATATTGGTAAACGTTAAAAATAGCGAAAGTTTTTTGACATAATGTATTTGATCAAATAATAAATTGTTACTTATCATACAAATGTCGAATGTTGATACTTGAATGCAATTTTTATAATTCAAATTAGCAGAAGTTCTTTATATTTATTTGGAAAAGCGACCTGAGTCATAAAATGAAAACAAAACATTTATTAGAGTAATGTTTTTTTCGTTGCTTAGAAATAAATTTATGATACAGTTTGGCTTATTTTGTAACATATGATTGTGTGTTAATGACGAAATTTGTACATAGTTGTTCATCAACATTTTCGCACAATGCTAACGCCATGATCACCATTATTAATCGAGAAAACTGATAAAGTAACAAAAAGATTGTTTTTTCATCATTCACTATAGTTTAACATATACAATAATTGCCTTTTGAAAAGTTTGTTGATTTCCATAAACAAGTTTGAAAATAAGATCAATTTTACGCATAACCGCTACAATCGTTATTCATACGCGCACCCCCGCTGACCGATTGTACGGGGTAGGCGGCTTCCGTTGTTTAGACATGAATTCGAACAGTTGCTCTACGCAATAATGTAGTCCTGACGGAAATGACGAATTAAGATTTCCCAGAAAATGATTTATACAAATCAATTTTCTACTATCTCTAAAAGGAAAAATATCTATTTCTTTTAGAACGATTCATAGCAAATAAGTAACAAAACTAAAAAAATATTGATAATTTGAATGAAACATTGCAATATTTTCCCACTTATGCGCTTCTTGTCAAATTGACGTTTAAATTAAAGACTTAAAAACTAGACAGGGTAATCAATTTCACCCTGCAATTATATAAGTCTGGCGTCAAATATCTTCGAAGTAATCTTTTATTTCATTTTTAGGAGTTTTTTCTGTTCTGTTATATTTGTGATTGTTGCTTGGTCAATAACTTTACTGCATAGGTTATGAAACTTGCTCAGAATCGGCCCTTACACTCTTAAATAAAATGCCTCACATAGAAAAAAATATTCAAAACGTTCTAATCTAACTTGACAAATCACACACACACACACACGCACGCACGCACGCAACGCACGCACGCAAGCACGCATGCACACACACATTCGTTTTCATTCTGCTGGAACGGATATGTTTGTTCTTCCAACTTCACACAGACCCAGATCATATACATACAAGTTTTATATTATGTGTGAAGCATTCGTACGAATTCCTCACAGATTTATTACTAAAGTTGTGAAGAATACGTACGTACCAACAGGTGTCTCCAAAAAAAGGGGTTCGAAAAAGTCACAGCACCTACTTGTGACATATTCGTACGATTGCTATGAGGAATTCGTACGAATTAATTACACATGTGACATATCCGTATGTGTAAAAATTCCGGTTCAACAATGCTTTGTCATAATTACAATAAAGACACTATCAATTCAATCTATTGACTCCTAGATCGTACAGGTTCATGGCTATATTGAATAACCTGTTCTATTTTAGAACCCAATTCAACTTTTCATACGTCAAGCCAGTGCACATTGTCTTTGTTTACACTCTTTGCTTCATTCAGAATATTTATCGCACGTTTTCAGCCTATATATATATATCGGCCTTTTGTGTAAAAATCGGTAAAAGCAAATATTACCCGCGTCATATAACTATATCAGCATATTCATTTTTACAAATAAACGATAGTGTATGCTGCATAAGATACACTACATTGATTGGAAAGTAGATCTTGCACAATAGCAACGTGTAGTTGCAAAACTTTTATAAGCCACATGTAGGCATATAACTAAACATTTACCGTATGCAGGAACAAACTATTTTCTATGATACTGTGTCCGGAAAAAATTGGTATCATGTACTACTTAATTACCAAAATAAATTACCTTGACGCATCAAACATACTGGTCTCTCTAGGTAAGTGGTGAATCGACTTTATTTGTTTCGCACCAGAATTCAGTTTCTATACAGTTTTATATAGTTCTATGTACTGCATGCATGTATGTATTACTGAATGCTGCTGCTGCTGCTGCTGCTGCTGGTGGTGATGATGGTGATGATGGTGATGATGATGATGATGATGATATGAAGGAGGTGGTGAAATGTTGATGATAATAATCAAGATGATGATTTCCACTTTTTCAGATCCTGCTCAGACGTAGTATACATCCCTGAAATAAGCCAGCTGTTCACTGAGTCAGATATCCACGAAGCCAAAAACGAACTAAACCGAGCCCGGACTTTGCTTCTTGAAAGCGGCCGCCTCACATTCAAAGAGAAAGAAAAGGCTTTCGTTGAAAAGAACAAGAACGTTGCTGAAATCGAGGAGCATCTACACAAACTTATTAATGCGATCGAGCGTCTGGGCAAAGAGGCCATTCACATCGTCGATCAGAAATATGGCGAAGTTGATAAGGCCCTGCAAGATAAGAAAAGAGCTTGTGAGAAACTGGAACACGCCTTACAAGATAGTCTTGTTCAACTTGAAGCTTCATCTGGTCACGAATATCAGACGTTCATCGCCCTTAAACGTGGACAACAGATTCTACCTCAGGCCTTACAACTGTGGCAAGACACCTCGCGTACAGCCGGGCACCATACGATAAAATTCAATATAGAAACAAAGCTGCATGATACAATTGCTGGTTTCCATTCCCTTGGTACATTGAAAGAGTCAAACACCGGTGACGCAATCGATTCTCCGCGTCAAGAAGTATTCCATGCGTCTACGTCTAGTGAATCGCAGCCTGCCGAAAAGTATCAAGTGAAAAAACGCCATCGGGCCAATGTACAACTCGAAGGTGGCAAGGAAGTCTGCAATATCGAGGGCTCTTGCTTGCTTCCAGATGGCACACTCTTAATAGCTGATAGGATTAACAACAACTTGAAAAGGCTTGACATTGGATTAAACAGGGTTATCGATCATTGCGTTTTGCCAGGGGAAGCAAGCGCAATATGTCTTGTCGGCAACCATGAAGCAGCCGTATGCCTTTTTCACAAACAAGCAATCCAGTTTGTCTCCCTTGGCAGCACGATGTCGCCTACGCGCTCAATTCAGCTGACTCACGAGTGTTTCGGTCTCGCTTACAGCGACGGGGAACTTTTCGTCACAGACGAGGGCACTCAGCTAAGAGTCTACGACCTCAAAGGTAAACTACAGCGGACCATCGTATCAAATCAGACCGGCAGCCGGATGTTCGAATCAGCGCGCCACCTCGCGGTTAGCGCTAAAGGAGACCTGGTCTACGTTGCGGATTGGTATAAAGGTCTAGTCTGTGTCGACAAATATGGAGTGGAAATGTTTCGCTACCTTGGCCATGAGCTAAAATGTTGTCACGGCGTTGCTACTGACGGACGAGGGAGTGTGTTTGTCTGCGGCTGGGGTTCGAACAATGTGGTGCAGCTACAGGAAAGCGGAGAAGTGCTAGGAGAAGTTCTGACGGACCGCCATGGCGTCCATCTGCCACAGTCACTCTGCTTTGACAAGAAACACAAGAAGTTGTTCGTGACCACCTACAGTAACAGTATCCTCGTCTACGATTTGGTGTGACGGTACTGATATTCATGATTCTGATGTATGGTCTGATCTGATAAAAAGAAACACGTTTTAGATATGTTAGTCATTGTCATTGACATGGTCCAAAATTAAAGAAGTTTAAGTGCAACCTTTCCAACAAAGTGACATTTTCATCAGTATAATTTTGAATTGACAGACACTTTAATATGAATCACTTATTTATACTGCGCTCGGCTCGACATCTCTGATTATAAGTTGTAGACTTAAATACATCTGACGCTAGGAGTTCAGAAAACAGTTTGCAGACTTTTATATCGATATTTCCACAGCAATGATTAGTGTGTAATTGTGTATCTATACTGACAGATTAATAGTTTTACTTCTGATTTAGTTTGTCCTGATATGATTTCAAAATCAAATGTTGCTAAGCATTTTTGGAGAAAAAAAAACCAAGTCGTTGCCTAAGACTTATTGGATAAAGGAAACTTTTACCCACATGGATTTTGCAATATGTAGTTTGATATTGGTGTCCCTAATTTAGCATGACCTGACAGACTCTTAGTGCAAATATATATATATTGCATTTTTATGAACTCAGAGTTAAATATTTTTATATTGTGATTTTATGAGAACTAAAACTCAAATGTAAATATTCCAAAGTGATTATTTTAAAACAATTACTTATAGTCCGACATCTTTCATGTCATGATTAAGTTTAAACTGGTGAAAAAACACAGATGTAACAGTTGGCTAAGACTATCCTAGTGCACTTATGCATTGAATTTTTTTTTTATATTTTTAGATATTTTTTTTTATATTTTTCTGGATATATTTTTGTTCTTCGGTTATGCTTCAGTGTGAACAAAAGAAAGCAAATTTAAATACCCCGACATAGATCAGCCCTTGTGTAGGATCCTTGTCATGTGGAAACCATCGTTCATAACTAAATGTGATCCCTTTAAGACTCCAATGTCAGGGTATTTATGAATAATGGCTCGGTAACCTCGTCCAAAAGTAAATATAACTAAATTTGAGCCGTTCATGACTCCAATGTCAGCGTAACTATGAAAAACAAATGCTCGATAACCCCCGTCCATAACTAAATTTAACTAAATGTGACACAAATGTCAGCGTAATTATGAGAAAAAATGCTCTGTAACCTCGTTCATCACTGCTTGTGAGTAATTAAAACTCAAATGCAAGTATTACAAGAGCACATTGTTGTGTAGCATCAACGGCCACCCTCGAGGTCATGTTAAACATTTGAACATATTTGCAGCAACAAACCGAGAACAGCAAAATTGTGTTATCAATAAAAGATTTACAGTGACGTCATATTTTCATGTCTAAAAATAAAATGCAACACATAAGTCTTTGGACGCATAGGAAAGGGTCCAAATACAAACAGAATAGAGCTTAAACTTTGACTTGTACATACATGTAGTACATCGTCGTAACACATGCAATTTAAATTAAACTAATCGTACATACACATAGTTAACATTTTAAAACAATTTCAAGTGACATGTAATGATGCAGGAACATTTTAAACTACATAGCTTACAACCTTATTTAATTCTGATGTTCAGCAAGGTTGGGTAATAACCGAAATTCATGAAAGCGCCGCACTTCAAGTCTTTATAGAACTGCATGGCGCCATCAATAAGACTTCTCCATGAATGATTACATAAAGACGCCGAGAGCATGAATCTCAGAAAACCTCAAATTCTTTCCTCTGCCCTTTTTATTTAATCTGATTGTAACTCAAATCTGAATACTCTTCATCAGCTTGTTTTTAGAAACAATTTATTTCCATTTGTGTGCTAGCTTTTAATACTCATGGTCGAAGTGTATAGCTTTTGCACGTATCATAGAAAGTTCTATCCAGGAAGTTGACATTCAAGAGGGACTAATAGAAGTTAATAGAACGTGTTTCCCAAATAGATTATGAATAAATAGGCTTAACTAAGTATAACATTTAGATACTTAAACATACTGCCTCAGCTAAGTACCTGTTATGTTAAAGCTCGGCTTAACGTATGCTTAAGAGTGAAAAAAGCACTAGCGCCCGAATTCTATTTGTTAATACAAGGATCCCTTGTTCGAACCCGGACCGACCACGATGATCTTGTACAAGACCTTTTACTGCAGATGGCCCCAGGTAGGTACAAACTGAACACTGATCCTAGTTATGAATAGTAAAAGGTTTTAACATAAGTATAAAATTTAATATCCCTTATAACCAACCATACAGTTTGAACGGCCTTTTATGTAATAGACTCCTAACGAATTGTTGCTTTGTTCTTTTTTAAGTGGGTTAGGTTCCATTTTCGCCGCATTGATTTAGCACAACTTACGAATGGCTTGCTTTGTATTGAAATATAAAAGTGGCAAGGACCCAAACAAACACAATCTACACTTCCTTGTTCTGGTCCAGGGTTTGCGTTTATGCATTAAAGCCTAGTTTACATCATGTTTTTATGCTCTACCCAAACTACAAATAAACTTAAAATACACCAAAAATGTCTTCGTCATTATCTTTTTTCTTTCAAATATTATTGCGATTTTCCTGTTCAAACAAGCTGTTGTAAAGGCTCGATAAACACATCTTAAGAGATGTACGTTTGAATGAATTCCGAAACATGCCAGATAATTACAAACGACTTACGGATGAGTATTTAGTATAAACCTATGAATAATTATCTTTAAAACTAGTTTGTATTTTCTTGTTGAATACATACAGTTGTATTCCACTCTCCGTATTGGATAAAACCTCTTGTATTTTACTTGTTACTTGTGTAAACTGAAAGTGCATAATATGACGGACTACTTTTTCTATAAATAGAACAGATCGGTAATTTCCAGTTATTTCCAGTTGTTTAGTGTTTATTAAAGGTATATAATAAAAGGAATACTACGTCAGCGTGCGATCCACGGAGCCGGATTGTTCTCGGTGGCTGTGCAATACCCGGATTGTGCGCCTCTCGCGCAATCCGGATATTACACAGCCAACTCAAACAATCCGGCTCAGCGGATCGCACGCTAAAGTAGTATTCCATATTTATATTTGCTAGCAACAGCAAACTTTGGTAAGTCATAATGACTAGTTAATTCAAATAATATTACGTATCGAAAGACTTAAGATCTTAAAATAATAATAGCGTGTTAAAGGTGGTAACCAGCAGTTTAACCATACCAAATGCATGTAACAATATTTTTTCCACGGTTTCGGGAAATGTATGCATAATTTCTGCATAAACTCATAATTTCGTCTGAGTAAAGACGATTCTGAACTACGCTTTTATTTGAGACAGTATTCATCGTAAAAAACAACAACTTTAAATGATCATTCTTTCCAAGTCTATAAATAAGCACCAACGTGATCTCTGTTACAAAAGAGATCGACGTCTGAGCTGACTACCGGGATGACGATATAATACGATCTCACAAGAAAGCTGTAAAGTGTTTTTAAGTTTAAAAATTGCTATCCCTCAGCGTGACTAAGATAGGAAATACCTATTTGCAACGACTAATGGAGATTTATGCATCGCTGTTCACACAGATCTAGGACGCCATTGATCAACATTTTGCATGGCCTTTTCTAGCATGGCCTTTTCTAGCAAAAATGATTTGTTTGGTTATCTTGAGAAAAAATCTTTCGTCTAAACTCCCGGATACCACCTTAAAGATTGGGACAACCATAAGCCGTGCAACGGTTTTAGCTTCATGGGCCTCTGAAGTTCAACTTTTTAACTGCAAAAATCCTCCATGTCTATATGCCAGACATGAACAGAATATTGTTTGCTCGATAATAAAACATTAATTAAAAAAAACAATAATAGAAGTCATTTTGGGTCGAATCCGTAAGAAGTCGTGTTAGTAACAAGTCTACCTACTCGTCCACGGGCCCCCCGTGCAAACCCCATTAAAATGTGATAATCATTCTTGACAAAACACAATCTTCAAAGAAGAGATCAAGAAAACATGCTTGTCACTCTTACGTGGTCATAAAATCCTCCTACTCGATGAATAACATACATACATACATAACTTATAATGTATAATGTCCTTTTCATAGGCTGTGAAGGTGAGTCTTGTGCTTTCTCAACTCATTTCAATCACGCACACATGCAGTCAACCATAACAGTATATTAAACAGTTGGACACCGAGCCGCCATACAGTGAACTCGTGTCTTAGTCGATATTGAAGTGTTAAGCTGACTTTATGCTTTCATTCATCGCGCCGAGACAGTTATGGTCGAAGAAACAACAACCAGCCAAACATTATCGGTGGAAAATTCGTCGAGCTGACCCGTCATATGGGAGACCCAAGCGCTTAAACGTTTAAGCCCTTAACGGGAATCGAATCCGCATGGTAGGCGGCGAAGGGTATCATGTCAGTCGCTCTATCATCTTCACCATGGGCGCCGCAACCATGATAGGAAATGTATCCTTAAAATTATTATCCAGTACTAATGTATGCGTCTGCTATCATTGAGTCATCCTTAACTTAGGTAAAATAACAAAAAGCGACGTGATGTGATAATAGCTGTTGACATTTAGTAATGTCTCATGCTGAGGTCATAATAGCTATTGACAGTTTAAAATGCCTCATGCAAAGGTAAGCATAGCTGTTGACAGTTTAAAATACCTCATGCTAAGGTAAGCATAGTTTTTGACAGTTTAAAATGCCTCATGCTAAAGTGATACTAGCTGTTGACAGTTAGTAACGTTTCATGCTAAGGTGTGCATAGCTGTTGACAATTAGAAATGTCACATGCTGATGTCATAATAGCCATTGACAGTTTAAAATGCCTCATGCTAAGGTGATAATAGCTGTTGACAGTTAGGAACGTCTCATGCTGAGATGATATATTTCGTCAGTGGAAAGTGGCTTCATAATAAGATCGTTACCAACACTTCCTTCTATGGGATAATTTAAATGTGTTACTAATTTGAAAATTTATTTTAGATATTTTGCAATAGATGCTTTTATTTTCAGGACAGATCACGGTGTTCTATATCAAACGATTAAACTTGCAAACGTCACATTTGTCACATATTAGTCACAATTTCTAATTCCATAGTTCATATTAATTTAATAGTAACTTTTAAATTATAATAAGAAAATATGAAAAGCTCCTATGATGATTTGAAAACTTAACTGTGATGACACATTCTATAAATAGAGCAAACGTAATAGTTACCTCTAGCCTCTCTCCTCCCGAGGGGTTTCTCAAATGCAAGCAATAAAAAGAAACAAAAAGTTGTATTCAAAACAAAACTGTTCGATTGGAGACTTGGAGACGTCATCAACATCTTGTTCGACTGTTTCTATTTTAGTAGAGCTAAGTATGATTTTTGCTATCAAATTATGGTCACAAGGAAGTTTCTGAGTTCGGTTGGCTATGTACTGTTTAATACTTATTGGTGGCGTTTACATGTACAAACGACCCAGACTTCCGGGTTGATTTTAAAGATACCCGTATCGGTAACATATTTAATCATTTATTGGTAACATGAGTAGTGCCACTATATGCTAGTTCAATACGAGTTTATTAAATCAAGAGCGAGTACAAGCTTGAAAAAGTGCCAATACTTCTGTGATAATAAATCGGTTTGAGCAGAACATTTCGACGGCATATAACCGCCCAGGGTTTAATGTAGAGGTAAATGTGTTTTAATTCACGGGACTACAAAACTTGACTTGTATACTTTATAATCTTAATGAAAGTTAGAAACCAACAATAAATTAATTTGTATATCGTCGTTATTCTCTTTGCAATACTTCGAGGCTGACAAAACTGATCTTTGATATAACGGCGATAGCATAGCCACAAAGGTACAGTGACATTAGTATCGGAAACAACAAATCACGCACGCAAAAAAAAAAAAAAAAAAAAAAAAAAAAAACATTCTCTAAAAGATCGGAGTGCTGTTACTAAAACGGAAAGTGGTAGAAAGTATGTTAATAGTTAACTAAGGTATGATATATGCTGTCCGTCTGATTGTGAAGGAAACACAACTGGAAAAATGTCCGAAAGAAAAAAGTCTAGACTTTCTGATGTCAGATTTACCCATGAGCGTGGCGATATCCCGGACAACTGCGAAATTCAAATTAGTCGCGCCGAGAAAGAACATCGCTCATCGGGTTATGAGGTAAAACAAGAAAATGACAGAAATGTTACAAAAGCAAAAGGAGCACGGACACCTTCTGGATATGAAATATTGCCCGCAGCAAACCCTTCGACAATTAAAAGACGGGAGACGCAAAATGGATACGAAACTGGCACGAGCAACGAAAGGACGCCTCAAAGCCCAGCTGAAAATAGGAATACTTCCGATGATGGTTACATAAATTTGGCTGCATCGGACAAAGAACAAATCAAGGAAGGGAACAAAGACGAGGAAAATCGAGGCAATCCATACGACTACGCATATGGGGAATTTCCTGGTTATCTAAAACCAATAAATCGTTCGAAGCCCCGAAGCCCAGAAGCTAGAGATCAGCCAATTCAAATAACTCTTCCATCTCAGGGTCCACGGCTTCCGTCAAGGCCGACAACTAGGGTAAAATATTCATGTGTAGTTTGCTTGTTCTTTCGTTCGTTCGTTTGTTTGTTTCATCTAACGGTCTTTAATCAAACTTTTAGTTATATGAAGGTGTAACTAGTTTTGTTTTTGAAGACATCGTACCAAATGGTAAACCATTCCAGATACAGGTGTTCAGCACATCCGACCATCGAACATTCACCGGGATGAGTTGAAGAAAACAATTAAGTAGATATCCTTATTGATATTCAGCAAATGCGTGACGAAGCTTAAAAGTACATTTCAGAGAAATATCAAGTACCTATTTAATGCGAAATAAATGGCGAAAAATCTTTCTCGTGAATCTCTTTTAAATACTGTTTAGGGCTAATTTTAGACAAACTAAGATGGCTGAAAAGGTTGGAGAGAATGCATCACCGATCACTAGTAATAAAATACCCTAAGAAATCAGATACATTGTCAATTTGATATGGCCAAATGAGCTAAGGACAGGGGCCGGATCCAGACACCAAATATGACTTATTCACAAAACAATAAAGAGTTTCATTTTAAATAGAACACAACTGCGGTTCAAATGACACATTTCTTTTGCTAATTTAGTCAAATAAATAAGCGTTATATGTAAATTCAAAGCAGTGATTAGGGTCCCGGCGTAAAATTAATCAGCAGCGGTTAGGGTCTGGCCGTGAGTTCACTCTTAGCAGGGATTAGAGTCTGGGCGTGAATTCAATCTTAGAAGCGGTTAGGGTCTGGGCTTGAATTCAATCTTAGAAGCGGTTAGGGTCTGGGCTTGAATTCAATCTTAGAAGCGGTTAGAGTCTGGGCTTGAATTCAATCTTAGCAGGGATTAGAGTATGGGCGTGAATTCAATCTTAGAAGCGGTTAGGGTCTGGGCTTGAATTCAATCTTAGAAGCGGTTAGGGTCTGGGCTTGAATTCAATCTTAGAAGCGGTTAGAGTCTGGGCTTGAATTCAATCTTAGCAGGGATTAGAGTATGGGCGTGAATTCAATCTTAGAAGCGGTTAGGGTCTGGGCTTGAATTCAATCTTAGAAGCGGTTAGGGTCTGGGCTTGAATTCAATCTTAGAAGCGGTTAGGGTCTGGGCTTGAATTCAATCTTAGAAGCGGTTAGGGTCTGGGCGTGAATTCAATCTTAGAAGCGGTTAGAGTCTGGGCGTGAATTCAATCTTAGAAGTGGTAAGTGCCTTGGCTTGAATTCAATCTTAGAAGCGGTTAGGGTCTGGACGTGAGTTCAATCTTCGCAGGGATTAGAGTCTGGGCGTGAATTCAATCTTAGAAGTGGTAAGGGTCTGGGCTTGAATTTAATCTTAGCAGCGGTTAGGTTCTGGGCGTGAATTCAATCTTAGAAGCGGTTAGAGTCTGGGCGTGAATTCAATCTTAGAAGCGGTTAGGGTCTGGGCTTGAATTCAATCTTAGCAGCGGTTAGGTTCTGGGAGTTAATTCAATCTTAGAAGCAGTTAGAGTCGGAGCGTGAATTCAATCTTAACAGGGATTAGAGTCTGGGCGTGAATTCAATCTTAGAAGCGGTTAGAGTCTGGGCGTGAATTCATTCTTAGCAGGGATTAGAGTCTGGGCGTGAATTCAATCTTAGAAGCGGTAAGAGTCTGGGCTTGAATTCAATCTTAGCAGCGGTTAAGGTCTGGTTGTGAGTTCAGTCTTTACAGGGATTTGAGTCTGGACGTGAATTCAATCTTAGCGGCGGTTAGGGTCTGGGCGTGAATTCAATCTTAAAAGCGGTTAGGGTCTGGTCGTGTAATCAATGTAAGCAGCGGTTAGGTTAAGGGCGTGAATTCAATCTTAGAAGCGGTTAGGGTCTGGGCTTGAATTTAATCTTAGTAGCGGTTAGGGTCTGGTCGTGAGTTCAATCTTAACAGGGATTTGAGTTTGGGCGTAAATTCAATCTTAGCCGTGGTTAGGGTCTGGGCGTGAATTCAATCTTAGAAGCGGTTAGGGTCTGGGCGTGAATTCAATCTTAGCAGCGGTTAGGGTCTGGTCGTGAGTTCAATCTTAACAGGGATTTGAGTTTGGGCGTAAATTTAGTCTTAGCAGCGGTTAGGGTCTGGGAGTGAATTCAATCTGAGCAGCGGTTAGGGTCTGGTCGTGAGTTCAATCTTAACAGGGATTTGAGTTTGGGCGTAAATTCAGTTTTAGCAGCGGTTAGGGTCTGGGCGTGAATTCAATCTTAGCAGCGGTTAGGGTCTGGGCGTGATTTTAATCTTAGCAGGGGTAAGGTTATGTGTTTTTTTTTTATTGATTTATTTATTTATTCGTTCGTTGTTCAATAATGTCTTAAAATACTGATTATGATAACATCTACTTGAACTGCTGACAGAAAAGTGCCAATTTTGTGAATATATGTCCCTAAGTCTTTCTTGAAATTGTGCAGTAAAAATATTTTATCTCCAATATCTTTCAATATCCAAACATAGCCAAACCCTACTGAAAATAACAATTGTTTTATCTTTGTAGCCCAGCAAGTTCGCTCCACATCATCTAGTCTTTTCAACATGTCATAGCAATGTTTAGGGTATCTGTTGACATTTATATGCAATAACTTACACCAGTACCTTACATAATTTGTCATATAAGTGATGCATAGCGGTAAGCGTCAACACTCTCCTAATGCCATGCTTGTATTTGTTGCATGATTTCAATCTTCGCAGCGGTTAGGTTATGGGTGTGAATTCAATCTTAGCAGCGGTTAGGGTGTGGTCGTGAATTCAATATAAGCAGCGGTTAGGTTCTAGTCGTTAATTCAATCTTAACAGCGGTTAGGGTCTGGGCGTTTAATCAATATAAGCAGTGGTTAGGGTCTGGACGTGAATTAAATCTAAACAGCGGTTAGGGTCTGGGCGTGAATTCAATATAAGCAGCAGTGAGGGTCTGGGCGTGAATTCAATATAAGCAGCGGTTATGGTCTGGGCGTCAATTCAATCTTAACAGCGGTTAGGTTCTGGGCGTTTAAGCAATATAAGCAGCGGTTATGGTCTGGGCGTGCAATCAATCTTAGCAGCGGTTAGGGTCAGGGCATGTTATCAATATAAGCAGCGGTTAGGGTCTGGGCGTTAATTCACTCTTAGCAGCTGTTATAGTCTGGACGTTTAATCAATATAAGCAGCGGTTAGGATCAGGGCATGTAATCAATATGAGCAGCGGTTATGGTCTGGGCGTGAATTCAATCTTAGCAGCGGTTAGTGTCTGGGCGTGAAATAAATTATTTTGGCCTTTGCAAAAAAATCGTTTATGGAATTTTAATGACTCTTTCCCGCGAAACGATGTGAACTGGTATGGATCCACCACTGAATGATTAATATTGTCTTCGTCTGGTCGTACGAAAGAAAAGAGAGAAAGATCTCATGGGACCTGCACAACAAAACTAATCTTATTGAAAATGAACAAAACTGTCTCATTAATAACGAGCCAGCAAAGTGTTCTCTGCTTACAATGTCCAAGGACGCTCAATGGATTGGAACGTCTTTTATTCACAACCATGAATGCGTTTTTATTTTATCAGCGATATTTTGTGCAAAAACCGGCTCGGTTTGTACCCAGACATATGTTGCAATTTTACTGCTGGTCCAATCCACTTCCTAGTTCCGAATTCACAAATGTATAATTCGCTCACGAATAGTTAACCATGCCAAATAACATGTTAATCAAAATCATTAGGAAAAACAACAACAAAACAACAAAAACAAAGTGCAAAGTTAATACTGTTTAATTGATCTTGGCATTGCCTTAAAACGTATTCATCGCCGCAAAATATCGGGTAAGAAATACATAATACAAATGTTAAAAAACAATAAACAATCACAAAATCAAACAAAAACATCTGCCATGTTAAAACATTCGGACTCGATTATTGAATTATCTTAAAATATCTCACGGTATACGAACTATGTTCATGATGATGACTTAGTTAACATTATATATATATATCAGCTTATTTATCCATGATGTGTTCCATCATATTCGTGTTAGAGTTATAGTTCGTCAGCAGTATTTTGAAATCTTATTGACTTCTGTACTAGCTTACAAAAAGTATTTGTTTTCACTAGCTCATCATGGTATGAGGAGCTTAAGATACAGACAAATTTTGAGGATTTAACATGTTACATAAAGATTGTTGATATTCTGTTGATATTCAAGCACTACTTAAAAGATTCTAAAGATCCATATTCTAGTGTAAAATACTTTAATGTCTGCATTCAAATTATTATCATTTAGTTTTGAAGATTCGGAAAATCGTACAGTGGTTTAGTTTCAAAGATTTAAAACCACGCGCAAATTGTAAAGATGGACATTGAAGAGTGGGTCAAATTATCTTCAAGAATTCAAATGGTCAAACAGACGAAGAAAAAGTAAATCAAAGTCTTTCTCTTGGCAGCCATCAAGAACCTAAGAAGGTTTATTCAAAGAGACCATTGATGTCGATAATGAGAAAGGCATTGTTGGCATTGGTAGCGTAGGTGGCAATGAAGGTTTCAGCGAACATGCGAAATTTGACAAAAGAAAGAACACATTGGTTGGACCTATACAGTTAAAATCATTGAAAAAATTGAACGGAGGGTCTTTCAATTGCGAAGAAAGTTTCGAAGAATTTGCAAAAGTTGAACAAATCACGGAAACTGAAGTCACTGACACTGATGCTAAAGCGCTTTTAAGTGCCATGGCAAATTCAATGAGGGCCCTTGACAGCAAAGGCAGTGTTATAAATAAAGAAACAGATAGCATTGAACCAGGAAGTTCAAGTGGAAGAAATGAAAGTGAACATATTCTGGATGGTGATGCACGAGCTTCTGGCGTAGTCAATAAATATGTGCGTCGAGATGAAGTATGGACGGATCAAACGTTACCAAGCCGCAACCCGATAGAAGTACAAACGATAGCCGACGGACACGCTCATATCGACGATTGCGGAAGAGGGTCAATTCAGTTGGCTGTGCGCTATGCCCAAGGAAGAATCGACGGAGAACAAAGGAGCTCTGTGGATGAGTTTGGGTATCTGAAAGTATGTGACAGCACTGAATCTACAGAGCTCCGCAAAGATAAGACTGGGTGGGACGGAGTCAATCCAAGTAGAAATAGACCAGGAAGTTCAACACGGACGAATATAGAGATACAGGTTCACAGTCAGGTGATTTATGACGAAGTAAGAGATGTGGATCCCCTTCCAAATTCTGCAGCAGGACGTGAGGTTAGAAAGATAGATTGTATTTCTCCAGCTAGGTTTGGCATGTACCTTTAATGAACATGGTTTCCCAACATTGTTATTGAAAAAGTTACGACTTAGGGCAAAAACACTGACTCTTAAGCAAATAATAAATGAAAAACAGCAAATGAATAGTCTAAGTTATGTTTGCCATTTGACCTTTACACCAAAGTGTAGAATATGTATTGTAAGTGTTTTGATGTGGTTGCTATATGTGTTCCTAAGAAACATCAACATTATACGTTCGTATTCAAAGCATTTTTCTTATACATGAAAATGTCTTGTCGATTTATTACGTGTTCCACTCCACCGTAGGACTAGCAGTAATTTAAACATCAAATCGACCTGAATGTCCTGATATTTATCGAGGCGCAAAACTTGCTTAAATTAACTATTATGTAATAAAACAAATAAGCGGAAAACAAAGTAGACAGACGTGAAGACAGATAAAAGTATACTCAGTGTAGTGTGAAATAGTATTATAGATTTATTTCTTAAACGTAGATAATTTTATGTAGCTTTACCCCTGGAAAGGTGTCCATCCATTTATGTTTGCCGTCTGTACGAGAACCCTACATTTTTTCTGCTTAGTATTGTACACAAATTATGAAGTGTAACATATAGTACAGCGAACACATTTTTGTTCTTTTTCCAACTGACAGGATCCACCAAAGCGGAGGGTCAATAAACGAATGATATTTGTGATCGTTGGAGTCATCGCAGTTGCCGTTGTAGCAGCGATGGCGATTTGGTTCTTCGTGCTTAAAGACTCCAGTGAAAGTAAGACACAATTAATCTGTCTTTTTGTTGATTTTTTTATGGTTTCACAAATTTCTTATGAGGCGAGTATTGTTTTGAAATGGTAAGATTAACCATAATAGGTCCAATCATCGTCTCAAATGTTAGTTCTACATTGTTGTAGACTCGAAATGTAAGTTTCATAAACGGTCAATGTCAGAATTCGAGGAATTCGATGTCAGATTCGGAAAACGTCACGGTCAGGTTTAAAAGACTTCAGTGTCAGATTTTGAATCCTTAAATGTCTGAGTCCAACGACGTCAATGCTACATTTTGAAGACTTCAATAAAAAACAATAAAATTAGACTGTATTTAGACAGTCTGCTTTAAAACAAGAAATCTGTGATACCTGTGTCAATTAATACTACGCCACACTTCTTCGAATGTTACGTGTATTATTATATCATTGAAACGTCTTTTTCATGACCATTAAATCATCAAAGTGTTGATAAGGACAGATTTTAAATATTAAGTATGTAGTTTTCATTATTAGGCTTTCTTTTATATTCATTACTTTATGTCTTTTCTCCTCCATACATCAGTTAAAATATGCTGCTATAAGACCAGCAGATCCAAGGATATCTTTTGTCCCCATATACTTTGATACGTTAATCGATCAAGCGTCCGATAGATAGAATCATTATTTCATTATCTTTATTTATTCAATTATTCATTTATTTATTTATTTACATATTTTTGTTGCTTTTCTACAAAATTTCAGGCGTCATTGTTCCTCCTTCACCTAAACCTGACGTTATTTGTAAGCTTTTCGGAGGTAATGTTACTGTTTCCACATCGTTGTCTGGCGATCTAAACTCCACTTCCAGTCCATTCATGCGGAACCTCGCCTACGAATTGTGCTCAGGAGTAAGTTATACATTTCTAACATTATCACGTTTTTGTCTCTAACACCCTTTACTTCTTATTCTGGGGACAGGTTAATAATTTAAGTTATTTGCACTTATTCAAAATCATGAGTATTTATTTCAAACAAACTATCGGTAGTCTACAAAAAGAAAAACCGACACAAAAAGTATCAATGCACTAAAAGCGTAAAAAGAATTTCGGCATATACATATAAAGCAGGCTAAATATTACATAAGAGTTGCTATGCTTGATATGTAAATGGTAATAAAATATTTTATGGATATAAAACTAGATTAAACTTTTAAAGTAACCAATATTTATAAACTTAGTTCATTGTTCTTCTTAGATGCAGTTACCAGCTTATTTCTCCGAACCTATTTTCGAAGTCGTTAGTGATTTTTCCAAGTTGGGTGAAGTTTAGGTAAAAATCATTTACGACCTTAATAAATTACTTTCACCTTCTATCAAAGTATGTGGGTTCGCAAAACGTATACGCAGAACTTGTATTGAAATGTACTGTGGTCGATTGCTGTATGCAGGCGTTGTACGAAATGCTCAACAAGGCAAGAATATCATGCAAAATTCTCACTCGTATGTACAATTGCTCTTTAGGAAACGCACATGCATATCTTATTAAAATTTTGTCATAAAAAAATCCAAGTCCAAATCTGAGATCGACTACTACTTCTTCTGGATTTTTCATCGTTCCTTTTAACAAACGGATACATTCAGTGACAGGAGTTTTAGCACTGTTTGTCCAAAACTGTGGAATAACGTCTGTTCATGTTTCAAACAGAATCTGAAGACTTATTTATTCAGAGATTATTTTTCACTGTTTTGGGAAAGTTGTGAGTGAAGTAAATCATATAATAGTGTACTTTAACAATAACCAATTATTGATAAACTTGATTTTGTTCTACTACTGTACACAATCATGTCCTTTACTTTTATACATGCTGTAATTTGTATAATGATTTTGAAAGTAGCAATATAAGCTATAGGTCTTATCGAATCTTCATGCAATTTTATGTTTTATGTAATTTGCATTTTACTAATGTATTTGTCAAAGTTTTAAGCCAAAACATGTTTTATTTATTGATCTTACATGTATATGGCCTTATACCGCCATTGAGTATGTATCGTAATAGAAACGGGCGTTTAATAAACTAGTTTCAGTTTCGACATAAGACGTCGTAGGGTCGGCTTTCGATACAATGCAAAGTTATCTTTTATTTAATGTCTTATAATACTGTGGTTTGTCCTATGCGCATTGCAACATATACAAAATTGAAAAGACACAGGACCAATATATCCATATGCACGCCAAATGTAAATGTGAGAACAAACCTGTGATGAGCTATTTAGCAATAAGAGCAAACCCGACAGTTACCGCATTGGAACGGTCAGTCGGCAATAGCGACCGACTGGGGTGCTTAAACTGGTTTAACAGAGCTCTAACCTCGCACTTTCTGACGAGTTTCTCAAATGCAAGCAATAATAAAAAAAACAAACAAAACAACAACAACAAAAAACACGATCTATTTGAATACAAAATGTCCAAGCGCTGATATTTTTATAGGTTATGACGAAAGTAGTGACGTCATTGGAAAAATGTCCACATAGTGTTTAGAAAAGAATAAGGTATTATTTCGATTTGAAAAACTACACAAAAATGGTTGCCTATAAATCAAATTGACTGACTGAATCATAAACAAACATGACCAGATTCGAATAAATGGTTTTTGCATCCTGTTGATGTGAAGTTTTGTTATAAAAAAATCAATGACATCGTATTAAAAGCGGACATACAAATTGATTGAAAGAGTTCTTTTTGGACTCATCATATAAACCCGAGGATAGACTTAATATATTTAATTTACGGCATAACTGACGCTTTTGGACATTTTTCCTGAGTTTTGGCTCTATAATTCAAATTCCAGACTCGCTTGACTACATTAGGGACACATATGTAAACAATTCTGTATATTATTGCTCGTAAAAATGATGCTCCTGTGTTCTCTATATGAAATTCTCCACAAATCAAGTCCGGGCTAGGATTTGGTGGTATTAGGCGACTGGATCTGTTTCCATGGTGTGTTTTGGGACAGGAAAAATCTTGGGTCTATTGTTTTTATTGCGATTTCATTTTATTGACACCTTAGATACTATTGATAAACATGAAGCTGCCAGTTGCGGGGATATACAATCGATGTTTACTTGGATAGGTGTACACTGATATTCGAATCATGCTAAAACATATCCATGGCTGTTATGTTAGCAGTCTAAACAAGTAAATTGTAAATTAACATTGCAAAATAAAAAGGGAATGTTGCTATATCACTTTGTGTCCTGGCTTTGAAATTAATAATAATGTCTAGGACGGGGTTCGATAAAAAAGGTTCAAGGTGGTGTCGAATTACACATTTCTGGTTTATGTAAAAACAACTATATATAAACCTCCGGTACTTCATCTGTTTCTAGACCATGTTCTAGATCCTGGTCTATATCTTATTCTAGATCGAGCCCTGCAAATAAACCAATAAGCAACAACAATACATTGCAGGACAAACACCATTAATACAACCACATACATGTATATTATACAATCACATATATTATAGAATCACATATATTTATATTCAGGCAATTCATCCATTTAAAGGATATATATTGTAGACAATATATAAACCATATATAAAATCAACATGAATTATATTTTGAGATCAGTGACCAAAATAACTGTGCAATAAATAAAGCACCATTAATTTATAAATCTAATAAATAAACAGTAAATAAACATGTGCATATATGTATTACAATTACATACCTATTGTGGACGAGATTCTATGACATGACAGCTCTCTACAGTCTCACACTTTGGTGCAGCGCTGGACTACATGTTGTAAGTAAAGGAATGTGTGAGCATTCTAAATAGAAATACAATGGCTGAGAACCATTAAAACTTTATTTAAATAACTAAAACTTAAAATGTAAGACCATTCCCAATGGAAACTCAAACAGGACTGGGAAAAAATACTAGTCACATGGCCAAAAGCGCACGGTTCTATAAATAGAACAAAACGGTTAATTGAATATTTAAAACACCACATTCGTCCTCACTATATAACGAACCTTATAAAAACCACTGGGTTACAACTTCATTACTATAAAAAGATGTACAGCAGATGGCATATATGAACAAAAAACGATTTCCCATCATTAGCAACCTTGCTATACTAGTAAGTTTAGCTCAATAAAGTTGAAATCCGTTGCAATGATTTTATAACCTGACCTTATGTTAACACAAGCTTTTGACAAATACCATATTTATCAAAGGAAATATTTCAGTCCATTAGTCCTTTTAGTTTTCAAAAGTCTTTTTTTTATTTTAACAAAAATATAGAACAAGAAATTTTTGACAAATTGCATACAAGTCGCTACAATTTGTTTTATTTCCAGATTAGTGACCTTGCGATGGGACATACGGTAATCAAAAGGGTTTACAACGGCTGCAGCTGTAAAAGTGTCCAACCAGGGTAAGCCAGCAATATAACAATTGTTGTAGATAGGATTTTGTCTAACAATGTAACAGTAGTTTTTCTTCTTATTTCTTTTCTTTTAAGGCTGTGATAGGTAACACTGACACACCAAAGTCGTGTGTGAGAAAATCCGGGTAAAATCCTCAATTGCTTTTTCATCAAAAGATTACACTAGCCATGGTATTACAACCAGTATTATCTTACTACCATATCTCACTAAAACGATCCGTCGTAAAACAACCTAGAAGATGTTGTAACATTTTGTTAATGTTTGAGAGTAAGTGAATATCAATTCTATGTTGACAAGGTTGGTACGTCAAGCCAGCATATGAACCTATTGTTTTCCGTAAACAGAGAAATCCAGGAGCCATCAGCATAAATGATAAATTATATATACATGGGTCACTCCTGTATCACTTTTTATCTTTAATGGACGAAATGTCATTTGGATTGACAGTTGCACCTTACACAAACTTAAATGGACAATTTTAAAAGAACTTATAAAATATTACTGTTTAAAGCGCCTTTTGAACAGATATCAGAAGTCAAAGATCAGTGACATATGTTCACGCTAATCAAATAAATTGTCATTCTTGCCCATGTGTTTTCAGATGTTCTAGATGCTTTGCACTTTTCACATTAAGGTACCTACAAAAAACCTTAAAACCCTTAAAGAAATGTACATTTAATTTCAATGTGCTTTCATTTTAGAAACGACGGATTGGAAGTACATTTTACGATATTCACCAAAGTTTCCGAAGTTGTCGACGATGATATCCGCCAGTTGATCCTCGGCAGTGCTACTGAAAATAACGAAATAGTCTTCGGCGATGTCCACTTCCTAGCGTCCAGTTTGCATATATTCTCTCACGAAGAAATGATTGAAGGCACTAAAGAGGTGGATGCTATGTGTAAGATTTGAGTAAACTTTTTCAACAATGAACAACATTTATTATTTCCGTGATAATATTTTTTAATATTGATCAACAACAACCTTTATCCTACCATTTACTTTAAGCAGAAACGTGGTTTAACGATTAGATCTATTTTGTTTTCCGAAAATGGACTTCGTTAAACTTGCTTGTCGCCAAAGTGATTTAAACTTCATAGAAGATGTATCACCGTATTGACAAACTCAAATTTAACTATGCATAGGGGGTGAACAGGATCAACAAATTTAAGTTCTATTGATCTGATTCTCACTGGGCACTGTTCTTGACGAAAAGCATATGCAATTCACCTTTCCGCGAGTCTAAAAATAGAGTTTAAGCTCCGCCCCCTTGCCCACAAACAACCTGGTTTAAAGTGACAGATTTACAGATTATCTTACAGATCCGCAATAATATTTTAATTTGATATCTCCCAAATGCAAAGAGCTTGTGATGGAGATGTTTAGATGAAGATTAAGACACTTTCACCCAATGATGCATTCATGACACAAAATTATGAAAGAAAGTTGTTGCTGGCTACAGCGAGATTTTACCTTTCGATACAGAAATGGACAAGCCTCATCCAATAAACTAAATTAAGATGCAAACAGAGAAGCGATTACAGCAACGTACGATTCCTTGCAAACCACAAACCACAAACAACCCTTTTGCTATTAAATTGAACCAAAGACTCAAACAGATTTAAACTGATCGCTTGTCAAAATCATTGTTTGTGGGACAATGTGTAAGTGAGAATCAGCATAACGCAGTTAAAGTGTCAATTAACGCGATGTGATTGGCTAATTCCATGCTAATACACAATGTGTAATATCTATTTTTAGATCTCGCGGAAAGGTGAATTGGGCATGTTGATTTCTGTGGGTGGCAAATGTCTGGATAACTGAAATGCTTGATGGTTACATTTTAAAACACGTTTAATATTCTACTGTAAGTGCAAGAAAGGTTAAGATGGTATTTATTGAAATATGATTAATAAGGTTCATCAGAGTTATCCAATTGTGGAACAGTATTTTGTGCTTTTGTTTTAATTGACTCATTTTACTACAGACGTTCCGTTTTTACGGAACTGTTCGGTCCAGAGAGGTGATCAATGTGTTACTCCGCCTTCCCAGTGTATCGACGGCGTCTGCGCATGTCCGCACACCGCCTACTATGACGTCAAACTAAACATTTGCCAAGAGCGTAAGTATTTAATTTTTCGTGCGCGAACCATCTCTATGGAAACATTTTTATTTTATATATGAATAATGTTAATTTGTACATTTAACTTTCGCGTTTCATTAGTTGGTCAGAATACTTCCGGGCGCAAATTTCTGAGCGGCGATTTTCGCCGAATTGTAACATCGACAGATGGGCAGTTGTTATTTCATTGTCGCCTTACGGGTACGTGGTGCAATGTGTTGCCACACTATTCCGATTTGTTTTTTCCGGAAAAAACTTCCTCCAACTAAGTAAATCCCTTGGAAGCATTTCTAATTTAAATGCAGCTTTATTTTCTTGTTCGACTTCTTTCGTCTGTTTTTTATCACGCGACTACTATTTCCATTAACTTTAGTTTGAACCACTTTTACCGAGTTTCTGAATTTGTATGACTAAATTACAGCAAACATTCACAACTGAAATAACATAAAATAAATAAAAATTGAACAGATTAAGTCTGAATGGAAACACCAGCAATCTTCTTTTTCGTGGCTGCGAAAGTTATACAAAATGATAATGGTATAATTAGTACTTGTGCTCCTTTAAACATTTATCATAAATAATTATTTCAAGTTTCAAATAGATATTAATCAATATGTTTTGATTATTTGTCACATTTTACCGATATTTAAAATCTCTGGTCGATTTTTATTTATTATCATCTTCCGATCAGCGCATGCATAATGTTATTTACATGGTAATGTCACCGCCCTCAAATGTAGCTCGTAAGTGTATAGATCTCAAAATGGGACAGATGCTTTTCATGGAAATAGAACTGAAATATGTACTCGACATCAATCTAACATTTTTCATCAAAAGCAAGGAATATAATCATATTTTGTAATCTGATGTATTGCCGATAAATAATAAATATCATGAAGTGAAAACTACATTTTTATAAAGCAATTGACAGAGAAACGCGAGTACTCGATCGAAAGAATGACCGAGTACTCAAGTATAGATTTTAGTACTCGTTGACATTCCTATTAAATTTTGATTTATTTAACTTGTTTATTTGATGTCGGTTTTCTGTCACCTTTTAGCGAAAATATCCATGGTCATGTCAAAGGATGCACCTCAGACAAATGAGCCGCTGACCATCACGTGCTCACTACTTATGAAAGACTGGAACCGTCTTATTGTCGTTAAAGAGAGTGAGACATTTGGTGCGTGTCTTAACGGAGACGCGATGGTGGACATATTGAACACGTCATCTGGTTTCAAAAATAATACACGCCCCAATGTCAGAGTGAGTTCGCAACTTCAAATCAACACCGCAACAGTGTCTCTTCACTTCGACCACATTGAATGTCGCGATGATGGAGTCTATAAGTGTTTTGCTACAAGTTCGTTAAACTTCTGCGAACCGAACCTGTCTGCAAATGTGTCATTGTTAGTAACGTGTAAGTATTTGTTAGACTCTAGTTAAAATATATGTAATTAAATCAATGAAGAGTTTTTTTAAAGTGCTTTGATGTGGTAAGGTAGCTGTGGTGGTGTTTGTGATGATGATGAAAAATTTGATAATTTGTTTTTGATGATGATAAAAAACTTGATGATGACGACGATGATGTACAACAACTCTCCTTTCATTTTTACAGATGCGTCGTCAGCTCCAAGTAACCCACATATAAGCGGAGGTTCATCTCGTATCTACCCTAATGTTGACTACAATGTGACGTGTGAAGGGTTGGTGGGCAGACAGACGGACGGACAACCTTTCGCTGACCTGGCTCTGCTCATCTACAGCCCGGTACGACGCTTAATCACGCTTCTCCCGCATAAACGCACATGATTGCGCGTTAACACACAAACACACGCTGTCTATAGTACGAATGCAAAGCACACACCATCATCAAGTGGTATGAAACTATCATAATTCAATTATATGGTTACAACTCAGTTGTGACTTTTTGAAAGTAGAAGAGGACATTTTTGTGGGAGGTTTCTATTTTTGGCTTAAAGGCTCAGCAGCGTATAATATTAATGTTTATCTTTTTGACATATTGCAAAACGATATACATAGAAGGAAGTACGTCGGGACACAGAAAATACCACGTAAGCGGAGTCTCGACGAATCCCATTTCGAGGTTATGAGGTTAGACAGGATGTTCTTTAATCGTAAAGCGGACTCTTTTTGTAACGAGGGAATTTAACGCACGCGTTCGGGGTTAAAGCACTATTTGTAGTATGTGATACAGTAAATATGTATTTAGATGAAGCAGAATACATTCCCGATGCAGTCGGTTACGGTCTCTCACATTTGGTACACTTTTGATATGTGTAAAAGTACAGGTGCACGAATTGTTAATGGTCGGTGTGAAAGAGATTATAAGAAAGGGGAATTTACTTATGTTTCAACACAAGGGGCATCGGTAATTGACTATGTGTAAGTATGCGAAAGGGATATTTCGTGTATTGTTAATTTTACTAACGGATCGGTTACACCGTATAGCGATCATGTGCTCTTGTCAGTTTCATTACAATGTAATATATCTCACTAAACGTTAGAGAAAATAGAAGAAGCAGAAAAGCGAATTAAATGGTTTGACGATCTAAAAGATGAGTTTCGATCAGTCTTAATTAGTAAGTTTCCTGTATTTAACAATTTATTTCGGAGGTGAGGGGGGAAAATTGTAGTGTGCGAGTCAAATAAAACTACGTTTAATATAAATAAGATGTCAGCTACATAAGAGCGAGGGTGGTGTATTATAAAGAAATAAGGTATTTTAAATTATTTATTAATTATCAGTGTAGACAGCAATTTTGTCAGACAAGAAATCGGTATAAAAAGTTGAGAACCTCAAAACAAGAGACAGGGGGATTTTTCGGAAATATTTTAAGAAGCGTAGAACAGGTGTAGATAAAATATAATAGTTGATAGTTGGTGTGTTTTTTTATTGTTTTTTTTATTGTTTTTTTTTTGGGGGGGGGGTGGGGGGGTAGTGGGGGGTATATTTTGCTAAATTATTAAACGACATTTTTCAAACAACAAATGTTGAGCTCAACATTTTTGTAGTACATATCATTTTGATCACTATAACGATGCAATGGATTTCCTTTTTACATTTAATAACATGTTAAAGGCTATAAAGAATTTTAAAAGGACTAAAGCATGTGACATTTATTGTATTTTAAACGATTATTTAATTGAGAGTATTTATAAACTTTGTCCATACATATGTGACATTTTTCTGTAATGATTTTGAATTCAGATCAATTTTCCAATAGTTGGAGATGTGGCATTATAACTCCAATATATAAAAAGGGAGATAAGTGAGATGTGAATAATTGCCGTGGGATAACCCTGTTATGCTGCTTATCAAAGTTGTTTACATCTTTGCTAGAAAAAAGAATTGTAGATTTTTGTATCAATAATAATAAGTTACCCGGGAATTAGATTAGATTTAGGAAGGGTTGTTTAACAGTTGGCGTTTTTTTGTCTTTAATTATTCTGTGTTTTTTTTCTAAGTAGAAACAAAAGGTTCTATGTTGCATTCCTGGACCTGAGAAAATTTTATGATGGTATTTATAGAAATGGACTTTTGTTTAACCTTTATTGCTTAGATGCACACGTTAGAATTTTAAGAGTAATAAACTGTATGTATGCGTCAGTGCAGTCATGTGTGAGAGTGAATCATGTTAAGTTGAGGGGGGTGGGGGGCGTGTTCAGTGTCGGATAGGCTTGAAACAAGGGGAGACGATATCACCGCTGTAAGCTGCCCTATACTTTGAGGACTAAAAATTATTTATTCAATCTAGTGGTGGATCTGGTGTTCATATTGATATTTTTTTTAGTTTGATTTTATTTGCAGATGATATGGTTGTTTTGGGGGATTCGCCCGAATGTTACAAACAATTTAGAGTTGTTTCATAGTTATTGTTGCAAATGAGGTTTAGAGATTGTTGTGATAAAACCAGGATAATAGTATTTAAAACAAGAGGTAGTGTATTACCAAACAAAAATTAGACTTATAATCGTTTAAGTGTCACAGTTGCGAATGAGTTTAATAACTTAGGGACAGTTTTTAGGTTGTGGGATCTACGTTAAATTGTGCATCTGAAATATGGCGGTTTCAAAGGCTCAATCTGTTGAAAGAATTCACTTAAATTTTTGTAAAAGAATATTAAATGTTAGGGTAAAGAGCAATTCTGCAGGCGTGTATGGGGAGGTAGAAAGATATTCATTGTATGTTGTTAGATAATAAAATATATATATAATAAGAAGTAGTCAAAATGTCATTTTGAAGAAGTGTTATAATGTTTTACTAAATGGTTGTTATGATGGAAAAAGAAATTGGGTGGTAGCATGCAAGAACATATTAGATGAATATGGTTTTTTGTATGTTTTGATATGCATAATGATTTTTATTCTGAGACATTTGTGAAATTGTTTAAAAGTGTCGCTGTCGAGTGTTTTATACAAGGCTGGATAGCATCTGTCGAAGACAGTCAAGAACTAATCGATTTTTTCAAATAATTGTTTAAATACGAACACTGCTTGGAATTAATACCTTATGATCTACGTGTTTACATTACTCGTCTACGTATATCTGCGCAATCGGTAAGAATGCAAACGGGTCGATCTTCAACAGTTATTTACCGAGAAACGAGCGGGATTGTACATTTTGTAATTGGCCTTTCCGATAACTAAGTTGACTGACTTGAGTTCTCTGCATATGCGCATGCGCACTCGCGCTGATTTAACTTCTGGGGCATAAGCAGAAATTTTATCAGCATGTATAACACAAACATCAAGTGGCATAGAAAGTGTTTTTAAGAAAGAAACACAACCGACATCGAAATCACCGAAGTATTGCTGCATATGTAAAGGTGTTTATCGCGGGAGGGTGGTCAAAACAGAACAGTTTTGCCGCATTGATTTCCCCAAAACATACGAATACGACGCATTTGAATTCAATGATGTCGGACAGTAAAGAAGTTTTAAACCGATATAACTATATAACTTTATAACTATAACTATATACATACTATGTATGTATATATACTCTAGATTTCAGCTGACGCTTTGAGTTCATGTTAAAGACGATGTAGTTATATATATCCTTTTTACAAGCAACTGGGAACATTTAAATGTTTTAAACCAATCTGATCTTCGCCCTTTTCCCATTTCTCTCTCGCCCTGATTCACCACTCTTCGCCCAAAAGATGCTTTTGCGCATAATCTACTTTTTTCATTTTTTTAACTTGTCGTAACCAAGGAAAAATTCGTAACCTGAAAAAATATACGTAATTATTTCTTGGTTAAAATGTAATGTTATTTCATACCAAAATGTGTTAAAATAAACAAGTTATAATCTCGATAATCAAATAAAATCTATACAAATACTGGAATGTTACACATGTATATTATCAACTAAATTGTACGTGATTGTCGTTTTTTATTTATAAAAAAAGAAAAGCATTCAATCGTATGTTAAGTTAATTAATTTTATATTTTAATGAAGCTCCGCTATAACAATGTTTTCATTGTGACTACTTGTTGGCATACATTTTTTGCTGCCCATAATTTAATAAAGTTTTCACACTCATGACAATTTGGAGCATGTAGTTATTTCTTAATTGCACAACATTGCAACAAAAGTGTGATCTTTAATCGGTTTTTGCCTCTCGTAATTATTGGAATGATAGCACACGCGCTATTCTTGGTTTGATAATTAGTCCTGTAAGAAAGCCATTATGACGATAATAAAAATCGCGTTAAATTCTACTGCTCCCATTCTTCTAGTTTTCCTAAGAAACCTTTTTGTCACTTAAACATCTAAAACAGTCCCTTCAGAATATTAACGACTAACTTGTACTTGTACCTGCAGACAAAGCTTCAAACAACAGAATTTTTGTCTGACGACTATATTACAATAATGTACGGAGTGCTGAGTTATCCACCACCAGTTCTTACACTAGCTCCAACCTTGACTTTCAGACAGTCATTGACAAACATAAACAGATATTGTTTACTGGATTCCTAAGCTTCACAAAACACCATACAAGTCACGATTCATAGCTTATGCCAGTTCTAACACTACCACTCACACATCTAAACTACTTACGTCTTGCCTTACAGCCGTTCGCAATCACGTTGTTAAATATTGTGTAAAAGTGTATGAAAATTCAGGAATTGTTTTTTTTGGTCTATAAAAAATTCTTCAGAAGTTTTAGACAAGTTTCGTACTTTCATTGCTCTGCAGTTAATACTTACGATTTCTCGACGATGCACACTTCTTTACCTTATGATTTAATTAAGACCAAATTAATTGCTCTTATTGAGAAAACATTTGCTCGAGAGCAACGTCTATATATTGCATGTCATGAAAGTAATGCATTTTTACCAACACTTTCTAAGAGAAGTTTACTATGTGGACTTGCTCGGATGTTCATGAAGCTCTACGTTTCATTTTAGACAATATTTACATAAAATGCGGCGACACTTTATTTAGACAAGTAATTTGTATTCCTATGAAAACCAACTGTGCACCATGAATTGAAGATTTGTTTTTATACTGCTTTGAACGTGATTTCATGTTAACTGTATCCCCTTCCAACCGAAGAAAATCAAGGGTCTCAATAACTTTTCTGACCATTTTACAAAACTTATCAGAAAATGTATTGCAGTCGGTTACAACCCGGGAATCCTTCGTTGTACTGCATTGCTTGCAATTGACCCTTTTACAGTAAAAAACTTGCATTGCCTTTAAATAACACGATGACCGGACAGGTCGTTGAGACAATATGAAAACAGTCACTTAAAGCCATAGTTGGACAGTTACTGTTGGAATTCTTGTCTCTTCATCTCTCTAGTCGTGCCCTATATAGGCGAGACAACTTGAGCAGTCTCCATACCCTTTACGTGAGATTGCGCAGTAGGTATAACATCGGGTTTTTGGTACCTTTATTACATATAATATGCCAACTGCGGATAAATCCTCTGCTTTTTATGTTATGTTTCTTTTTAACTTATTAACTCTTAACAATACTACATTTTATTTTGTTGGTAGGTTGTTCTTTAAAATTAGATGTTTTCTTTCGTATTTTTTGCATATTACTTTTGACATATTATGTCAGTCATGGCATTATACCTATAAATAAATTGATCTCATTATATATCAGCGCTTGGGCTGTTTTATTTGTTCTTATAATATATCAGCGCTTGGGCTGTATTATTTCAAACTTATCTCTCATTTGGAATTTTTACGTTGCCGAGGCTTTTATCTACCGTACATACCGTACATATGTTGATAGTTTCTTTTATTACTACATATTATGTACGTATATACGTTTATTGTATCTGTTTTAACTCCGGATGCAGGTGCTTACTGTTAGTTGTTTCACTTTGACGGGATATTGTTATTTGCACTGTTTGTTTGATAGAAAAACCTTCAGGAAGTGCGAGGTTTGAGCGCTCCACAAACCAGGTTTAAGCACCCCAGTCGGCCCTTTTGCCGATTGACCGTTCCCAGGCGGTAACTGATGTTTTTTCTTTATGTGTGTTATGTCTCGTCTGTGTTTTTGTCACATTTACATTTACATTGTCTGTCTTTATACATTTGAGTATTGCATGTGGTATTCATTCAAAACTATGTAAGTATACACCTCCTTATGAATATTTTAAATGGTCGTCAAACAGATTTCACTCAATTAATTTAATTTACTTTGATATTGTTCTCTAGACGCGATATTAAATTGTGTTTAATACATTAAACGTACCATTTAACCTCCGTTGCAAGAAACAATAAGTCTGTTTCGTGGTTTGTGCATTATTTCAGATGTCTTTCAAGTAGATGTTTAATTACCGTTTTAAATTACAAACTTAACAAAATTGAACAATTCAAGTATTGATTTCATACATGAATAATGTTAAGGAAAAAGGCTCGAAGTGTGAGCATCTTCAAGGCGAACCTTGAATCTCGTCTCCTTTCATTAGGGCGAACTGTGACCAATCAAAGCATTGTGAAGTGTTAAAAGGGCGACGTTTGACTAATTCAGGACAAAGACGGTGAAATCCTTTTACAAGAAGGAAGAATAAACCGTCCAGAGCCGCTCTTCTCAAGTTGGTCTCTCCTTTTCAGTTCAGTAATAGCCAGCCTGCGAGCGCCGATAATTCGCTCACATTTCCGTCCGGGTACATTCAATCTACGACTGCTAAGTACTTTTTCAACTCTGTTACGTTGAAATGGTTCAATTCCTTGCTGTTTACACGCGCTTCGTTGATTACTTTATCCTTTTCTGCCATCTCCACAGAGTGTCAGCGGCGAGTAGCCTCTCCTGAAAACAAGGGAAGTAACCATGTTATCGGAAAGGCCAGATACAGGAGATGTATTGTTTTTAGATATTATTTTTAGTTATTTTTAGTTATTTTTTCATTATATAATGACTTACGTAAAAGGTTCTTAGAATCTAACATTGACTGCAGATCGTCAGTTCAAATATTTTGATGCATGATGTGTTCAGTGAATAGAAAAGTTCTCATCAATATTGCTCAGTTGCAATTTACTCAATCTGCAGATTGATATTGTATTTTTGTATTTTCTTCTCTAAAGTAACATTAGTCTCCTTTTAAAAGTTTAAAAGAAAACATTAATGTATCAGTTACTAGTCATATTTATTGTTTTTGCTTACATCACGTTGACAGTATGTCAGGGTTGTTTATTGTGTCATAAAGACAATGTATGTATGTACAAGCCTAATGAATAAATTATGTTATGTTCAGCTCTGTTCATAATCACTTTTACATGGAATCACACGTTTCAGGTAACGCACACACAGTCTAGCATATACACAAATTGTGTCTTTGCTTAATATATTGTATATTTTATATTTTTAAAACGTACTGGGTCGCTAATGGTAATGAAGGTATCAGCTAACATCTTTTTTATGTCTAAAGAGCACACAGAAGAAAACAGCTTATAACCGTACCAACACAGTGTCTGACCAGTGCCAGTTCAAACAATCGCTAACGTTCAGTTTCACGGCCAATTCGTCATGGGACGGTGCTGTGATGACGTGTGTCACAACATCAAGCAACGGAGACGAGCAGCACGGCGAATCAATCACCATTTCAGTTATCGTATCTAGTGGTAAGGCCATTCGTCCATCCATACCAGTCTATGTTCACCTCTTATTGGTCTAGTAACATACATATCAAAGCACACATTAAAAGGAAATATACATCTTAAATCTAGCAATTGCACAACATTATTATCATAATTATGATTCTTAAGCTTCACACGTTTTAATGGACTTTCTTGTCATTTGCGTACATCAACAACGGCTGCTTTTACTGCTTGTTTGCCGTTTGTTATTGCTGTTGTCATTGTTGTTGTGTTGTTTATATTATAAATCCGAAATGATCAGACAGTGTTACTGAATGTACATGCAAAGTTTTATATGGTCAAGTAGATGAGGTTTTTGGAAATGGGGGTAGTCCGTTACCGATATTTCCTATCTTTACATGTTTTGAATTTTCTTGTTTCAGGTTTTCAATTTACCAAACCTTACTATCAGGAGGTCATCGGTCAACCCATAACACTGACTTGTGAGGCTGATAACTTGATAAATTTAACTCAGATACAGATAACACGCGGTACTATCAACCGAGAAATCGCACTGATTACTATGACGTCACAACACGCCAGCATCGAAGGTGTCATCATAGATGTCCATAACACTTGGTTACAGCCTTACGCTGGAAAGTTATCGGTGATCATTCAGAACACAACATGCGCCGACAAAGATAAATTCCATTGCAAAGCTGCCGGGTTTATTGCCAACACAACTGTCAATCTTACAAGTAAGTACGTTTCTATCAGTAATACACACCTCACAGGCCCAGATGCAGGATGTTTCAGCTAGTAATGTGGGGTGGGCGCAGATCGACATGGACGGCGGACGAACAAAATCCCTCTCGTACAAAATCCATTCCGGTTATTATAGCATAGGCGGACAAAATCCCTCCCGTAAATTTTCATAGGCGGAAAAAATTACACAAACACACGTGCGTACGCAAGCTCACACACATTCGTGTATTTGGTGTCAAACTAGAACTGGATATTTAACCACTAAAAACGGGGACTTCTATATTTTTGCGTCTTTATGGATAAAACTGCAAAGAAGGTGATCAAAGAACATATGCATTTGGGTGGCATAATGTTTGCTTTGAAATGTTTAATTTTAAACAATGTGATTTTACAGTACAATTCAGGACACACACATATATATATTTCCACTTTAAGCGGGGAGACACATGCGATATTTTTGCATACAACTGGGGACTTTGATTATCCAATAACAATGAAGCTTTCTTTTATTTGCTTATACTGAATTACATGGGGCGCGACTGGATATTTACATATTATTAGCTTACATTAAGTAAATAGATAGGATTTATTCTCGACATAGATTCTCTATGTCCATACAAAATAAATAAATACAGACTTGACCGTCCAAACAGCCGACAATGCATGCATGCTATAGGCTTTCCTCTAAGTCGAAATGGCGGCGACAGGAATATAATTTAACGTAAAGAATTCTTCTGTTATACATCTTTTCAAATGATGTAATTTTACAATAAAATTCTAGGAACACACATTCGTGTTTATTTTTACTCAACGAAGTAATTCTTAGATACATTGTATCAATCAAGGACTTTGATTGTAACTCTTAAAATGCGGACGCCTCAATTATTTGCACTTATTTGTTTGTATTTGTTTTTGTTATTTTTTTTATTACTTTTGTTTTTTTTGGATGACCATGCAGACAATGAACTATATAGGGTAAAATTATCGGTTCATAAAATGTTATAACATAGTGATTTTACGTCGTATAAATTATCTAGAGTAATTAGACCGTTAAACTTACACACATAGAGGTAAAAGTGTGGCAAAAATGGCGAAATGAAGTTATTATATCTTCTAATATATCGAAGTTGACTTATTAGGTCGTATAAATTACAGCACTGGAGTATTAGGCCGTTTACATGTCCAGCATGGCGTAATACGGTCAAATAAATTACTGACATGGAGCAATCAGGCAGTATTAACTACCTACGTGTTACTATAAATTCCCATAATTTACCGACATGGAGCTGTCATGCCGTAAATATTGGCGAAATAGAATTATTATGCATATAAATTAACTACTTGGTGTTAAGGATAACCGACATGGAGTTATTAGACCATATAAATTGCCAACATGGAAATAATGTAAACATTTTTTATAAATATATTTATATGTTATGACCTTAAAGCTGCATGTATGTATAATAGTTGAATAAAACAGCAATTGATCATAAAGTGCATTGCCTGTGTAAATTCTTCACACTCGATAACAATGACGGCGACAAAGTATATATTTTATTTTACCTAAAGGTCCCTTTCTTTACCATCATTTTAAATGATGTCATTTTTTACAACGGAATTCTCGAAACACAATCCTGTGTATTGTTCCCGAAACCAGGCCACACACAATAATTCTTGGATAACATTCGGGGACTTTGAACCCCTACAAATGGGGACATCCCAATTATTTGCTCTTTTTGGGGGGGATTACAATGGCTATGTTAAATAATAATGCATTGAATACAATAATATATGCTTGACACTTTTGTGACATGGTGGAACAGGAGACAACTAACCGAATAAATTGTTGTTCCTAATAAAGTGTTGTTGTACAAATGTACAAACAATATTTTAAATGTCGTGTAGGATGTCAGGCTGAAGGCTGTTGCAGCACGACTTAAAACTTGGTTGTTTTTAATGTCGTGCCAGATGTCGTGCCCATTATTGTGTCAGCACAACTTGGTTATTTTAAATACAGTGCTTGATGGTTTCTTTTCCTAATATGTACCATGTGCATACACCAAAACCCTCGCATTGTCAACTGTTTGATCCAAATGAGAGAAATATATACACATGCATAATATATTAACTCGACCAAGGAACAGAACAAACAAAACAGAAGGAGCAGTACAATAAACATTAAAAACAGACAAATCACTAAAAAGTCAGATGATGACGATTCAGTCTTAAGGGGCTTGTTTAGCCGTCTGTCACAGATCGACTATGTAACACGAGTAAAAAGTTCGACCGGATATATCATATGTGTAATATATTCGGTGAAAAATGACACGAGCATCAAACGATTATACATATATTATAATATTGTAATATATTTGTGTAGCTTGTTTGTATATGCACATAAATATTAAACATGGAATGCCAACATTAATCTTTTAAGATGTTTTAATATAAAATAATAATTATTATTTGTATTTAAACTTCGTTTATGTTTTAAAAGATGTCTGAAGTTGAATGAACTTGTAAAAGTTCAATTGACCAGTACTGACCAATTGAGGGTTATTGACCGGAATGGATTCAACCGGTTAAGACCACTAGTTAAAACAATACGGTCCAGCCCTGAGTAGTTGTTGTAGAAGTAGTAGTAGTAGTTGAAGTTTTAGTTGAGGCTATAGTTTAAATAATAGTAATGTAGTTAATGTTTGTTTTTTTGTAATTTTAGTAGAAAAGATGTATTTGTTCAGTAGTGGAAACAAAAGGTATAAGTAGTGGAAGCAGTAGTAGTGGTTGTAATTGTTGCTTGTAGCAGTTGATATAAAATTAGTTATAGTATAACAGTTTCGCTTCAGTACTAGTAATGGTGGCAGTAGCAGTATTAGGTGTTGTTGCAGCAAGAGCAGCATCATAAAAGTAATCAGCATCAGCAGTTATAGTAGCAACAGATACAGTAGTAGTAGTAGTAGAATGTGTAGCAGTAATACTAGTGGTATTTGTTCTCTTAGAAATTAGTAGTGGCTGTAGTAATAGCAGCTATGATTATACTACTAGTAGTTGTTGTAATAGTAGAAGCTGTTGTATATATATATATATATATATATTAGAAAGGTTTATGCAGTACTTGGTGAAGCAGGTTGAAATAGGGGTTGTATAGATATATGAAAAAACTCAAATGAATTTGTGTTACAAAACATACTGAGTAAAACATGTCCTTTATATGTTTATTCTGACAGAATGATATGGTAATATAACGTTTCAAAACATATCATTTAAAAGATGAAATGATGTTTGATACCTTTGATCGTGCTTATCTTTCTTTTAAATTATAAGATGAACCTAAGAGGCTATGTGTTTTTCCTTATTGACTGTTTAACATCATAGAATATATTAAGATTAATAATGTCATGGCAGATCACAATGTCATGTCATGTGCATAATACTAGATAATACTAGTTATTAAACAAAAAATAATATCTTTTAAAGAAAAGCACACATTGTCAAAATAAAGATGCAGTCTGGAGTCAAAATGCTGACAGCTTACAGTCTTAAGTCTATGTTATAAACCTGAAAGTATGCAATGATAACAGTTCTCTTTTTTCTCTTTTGAAGACACAAAAAGTAGAAAAAAAACTGTAAATGCAACTTTGTATCGGTATGTAGCCCACACCCCTCCTCTAGTATAAAATTTATTCAGTAAAACATGTATCTAAAATAACATGTTAATCTAAATCTATACATTTATTGATAGTATGCTAGTTTCTGGACGACACCGCAAACTTCCATGATATAGGTCACAGACTGATAAAGGCTAACTCAAAAAGCAAATTAATATATGCAATATCGTCAAATGCAGATAATGATATATTGATTTGCAATAAATTAAATCTAGAATACATTGAAATTAAAGAAACAAAAGTTCATGCGTTTTTTGCCATTTCCATTGGTCGCCATTATTGTTGACAATTTGAATGCGCATGGGTGAGTGTCAAAAAGTAGAATTGGCAAAAATATGGCGAAAATTGAAACGATTCACTTCCACGCACTTGCTAGGTTTCTTGCGAGTACGGCATCCCTTCCAGAAACATTTATTTTACGTATTACGCAAACACACACTCCCCGTAGTTTTTCGGTGGCGGATAATCTTACACCCCGTAATTTTTAAAAGCAATACCTTTGACATGCGCTGTATCCATTGTCATGCTTCCCTTATAAAATCTGTGTTTTTAGAATGTCGGTGATGCGTTCGGAAGGGTATCTAAACAAAAAAGTATGTTTAATGCGTATATTACACTGAAACCTTAGACGTCAACGACAAAAACCTCTACCAACTTGATTTTGTTGTAACTGGTTCAGTTATTAGTGCATAAAATGTATCCATGGTAAATATGAACAATTAAGCAACATTTTCTGGCATTGTTAAAGTTATACTATTTTTTGCACTTTAAACCGGACAAAGCATAGTAAAATATTTTGAAATAAGGTCATTTTTTTCCTCTGCTCCATGTCAGAATCATTCCTCAACCATAAATATATTCATATTATTATTCATCTCATGTCTTAAAAAATCTACCTTGTCCGCGTCTTCTTAACTTTTTATAATAACCCGCATTTTATATTATGTGAATGCTCATCTAAAATGCTAACTGACAAGTGACGCGCATGGTAATGTAATTAATATTATTATAAAAACTGTGATATAATAAATCTAAAAAAGTAAAGCACGAACAACATTCTTAGTTCATTTGATTTGTTTTAAATCACGATGCAGGTGCGTACTTTTACTTGTCTTACTTTGAGAGGATATTTTCATTTACACTGTTTGTTTGATAGAAAAGCCTTCAGGCAATGAGAGGTTTGATAGAAAAGGCTACAGGCAATGAGAGGTTGGTGCACTCAACAAATCCTTTTGCCGACTGACCGTTCCAATGCCGAAACTGCTGTTTTTTCTTTGTGTGTGTTATGTCTCGTCATTGTGCTTTTGACACATTTACATTTACCCTGTTTGCCTTGGTCTAGAAGTAGTTAAGATTTAAATATATGTGGTTATTTTGATAGGGCCTTTTCTTATTTTACATATTGCATACATATTGTTAAATTCGTAGATAAATAGTATCAATGTTAAAATCTGTATTGCATGATGTTATGAATGAATGTTTGATCTGTAACCGTAAATGTGCTCAAAAGAATGACACCGTTATATAAAAACTTTCAGCGTTTTCTTGCAATTGCCTTAAGAAGAGTTCGTAAATTTCATATTACAACTACATTTAGTTCGTTATTCAAGCAGTATAGCCACATCATCAACTCGTCAGGAAGTGCGAGGTTAGAGCTCTGTAATACCGGTTTAAGCACCCCAGTCGGTCTATATTGCCTACTGACCGTCGCTCTTTTCGTTAAATGACTCGTCACAAGTTTGTTCTTACTTTTCGCTTGGCTTGAATGTGAAATACCTTTGTTCTGTGCCTTTTCGGAGTTTGGTATATGTTGCAATGTTCATAAGACTTTGTCATATATTCTTATCATTAATTATACTAATTGTATGATACTAATTTTTCATGTATATAAGCATTTGTAACATTTTTATCATATTTTCTCAAAGACAGTGTAAATAGGTTTCCAAAACTTCAAATTAAAAATATTTTCGCACTTTTTAAACAGACTTCCTTGCAAAGTATCTCTATGTGCGATAATTTTAATATTGTAAATGCTTTTACAAGCTGGCCTTATAACTAAGCTACCTTAGGTAAATCCAAGCGTATATTTTATTCGCTAGCTGAACTCATTGTATAATTGATTTACTCAAATTAGGTTGCAACGTTTCCCATAGGTATATTTCGTACAGGATTGTTTAAAACGTGTTATCATTAAGATACAAAGGAATAAATATGTAATTTTTCACATACTCGTTTGGAACAAATTGAACAATTAACCTTTCTTATATATGTCTTCTACGACAATAGTTACTGTAGTCGAAACGGCACATAACTTTTGTCGTGGAGATTGACAAACACTATGTGTAATGCATTACAAACTTTTCTGTCGTTCAAGGAGCTGCTGAACGTCCAACGCTGGTCCTGTCCGACCAGATTGTTGAGAATATGCCTACTTGGGGTGATATGATGTTCCATTGCTTGGCGCAGCTCGGCGATCGAAGCCGAACCATCGATATTGAAAGTGACATCAATGGAACGTTTTCTTCTATGTTTAAAGCTCCAAATGAACTTGGACACCGTCTAGGAGTCATTGAATATAGTACTGCTGACTGCGGTTACTCTGTTAGGAGGAACTTTGAATTCAACAAAATAAACATGACGCTAGATGGTCTACGACTACGATGTGTAATTCATCCCGGGCCTGGAGAAAGTTTCCCAGCTTTGACCTCAGATGAAAAGGTCATCCACGTCGTACCAGGTAAGTTAATAAAGCTACTCTCTTAATCAGAGAGTGTTTTATAAATAGTTTCAATGCAGTTAAATAATTCATATATGTCAGTTCATCACACGATCCGTATTGATCCCAACCAAAACCACGCCTTGGTCATTGTGTCATTGTGTCTACACATGATAAACTTCTCGAAGACGCATCAGCTCCAATGAATACAGGCAACGCATTTGAAGCAACATTACTCAGCTCAATTCTGTACCCCAAAAACATTTTAGAGATAAATAGAATTTTTAATTGTATAGTCCATAGACCTGACTATGAAGTGATGCCAAAATACTACAGCAATATGTTAACAGAAAATAAACAATAAGTTTATACCTAGCATAATACTTGGACTTGAGCTAAATCTCAGCTGTGAAGATTCTGCGAGTGGGGCATGAATTGTCATGTCGGGCCTGGTTAATTTTGTAAACAAATGTTTGGTCTCCAATATATAACCTAGATCTTGTCGGACGCATGGAATCATGTCGCACATATGTAGAAGTAGCCTAATCTTATATGGATGATTTCGGCCATCAAAATATAGATTCATAAATCATCATATTAACTTCGTATAGGGCTTATTGCAACTATCATAGTAATATTTGTGATCTTTCATTTTTTCCCAAAACGTCCTTTTCTCAGTTCATATTCTTTATAATTGTTCTCTATTGGACTGTATAACATTCTTATTTCAGCCAATTATTGCTCGGGGAAACCACAAGGCAAGAAGCTTCCTCACGTGTATTTCTGTTCACTGTTTGTCCTGTGTCGGAATGAAGGTTTCGTCAGCAGTGTACAGAAATGCCCAGATGGTCAGTGTTTTAGCCCCACCTTCGAAGAGTGTAAACCGTGTGACCAGGCTGGTTGTACATCAGAGGATTCCGCCGACACTTTCTTTGCCAAATGAATCAGCTCACCTTGTTAGTACTCGGTGTGGGTAACTCTTTCAAAACATTTCGGCCATTTTGTTACGTTGCTACTCATGTGTGAACTTAATAATTCCACAACCTGTTTCTTACGTCGACGCAAGTGGTGAGACCGATAACCACGTTTATTTACCCATTTCTCCCTATGTCCCACTATGAGTGGATATTGTGTGCATTGGTCAAATTGAAATTGTCTCCCTTGTTAGATAATACTCGAGGTAGTCCAAATAATAGGTAAGTCATTTTAGGTGGAATCCTTGAAATGTATCCTCTATTAAAATACTTATAAATTTATAGCTTTTTGATGATGCTTCACAAGAACGGCAAAATTTTACACACACTCCAAAGAATATATTCATAAAATCTGAGTAATCTAAATGAAAGGACCAACTGTATCTAATACCTAAATAATACATTGTTATCTCCCTTTTACATAAATGCTTGATATAATTACACATATACTTACTGTATATATTTGTACCTATATGTATAAAATATGTTACTAACTACATAACAAACACAAGTAACGATATGATTACATGTATATTGATTTTGACGACAGTTAATTTACATTGATATCTTAAAGTGAATGACGTCTTGTATATTTAGTATAATATTTTGATTGAGTAACATTATTTTATTATTGTGTGTGCTAATACTTATATTGCGTGTTTTACATAAGTTTGGAATTTAAATGAAATTGACACTAAACAGTGTGTTCTAATCTGCTTCTTTTTAATTCAGTTTTCAGAATATGTAAACGTATACTAATCTCTAATAGCAATTTGTACATACACGTGTTTTATATGGACTTTGTTTGTATTAATATCATATTGAGTGAATACACATTCTACCAAAGTATAATAACTTATAAAGATAAGAACACGTCTATAGCTATACTTATGGTTAGTTTTATAAATCGGCAATTAAAGATCTTCACAGTTCAAATTAAAAATTGCTCTAATTTAATTTGGATTGTGGTGTGTGTTTGGTGTATCCATAAAAGTGAACAAATATGAATATTTTGCAAAAACTGTACAATTAACTAGCTCGTTAAATCAGTTTATTATCTTAGTTCTCCAAATAACCACCTATTTTAATCAGCCCCTATACAGTGCCATATCTCCCAAATAAACAACTCGTAAAATCACCACAACTTTAGAGCCAAACACCGCTAAATCTAAAAAACAACATGTCAACACAAATATAACTCTTGAAACAAACAATTAACATATACACTTCTGCCAACAAACATTTCTGTGGGTTATGGATTCATATCTTTGCAGTTTCACCTCGTCTATTTTTTATTTGTCTTTGGGTTGTGATTTCTGTATCAATCGCACGCAAGTTAAAAGAGAGAAATGTATTATAAATATTTTTTCTTATTCTAATAATAGATAGGTTATGCTATATTTAATGAAAATACCTTACCAGGGACATTCAAAGACTAACAAATCAAACTATGTGGTAGAAGTATTTTGGCAAGTTCATCTTAAACACTGCAAAATATTTTTGGAAAACTTTGGAAAATAAGTATGGCTATCAACAGCTTATCGCAGGAAAATAGTAACATCAGTCTTTCAAATTGGTTGGCATGACTACAATGTTAATGCATTTTGAAATATTTAAGTCTAGCCATTTAGATAACATGTTTGCTTTGTTTGCCTAAGGTCGTTGTTTATTTCCGAAAGATACTGAAATCAGGACACTTGAAGTAGATATGACATTATATTTGAAGTGACTATAGATACACCTGTAGATTATCTGTTATATTTGATACATGTACATGTAGACAATAAATATAACTTACACTTTATTTATCTTCTGTGTTATTGCTTAAGGCCGATTTAGCTGTTTTACTGGCTTATATTTGTTGTTGTGGTTATTGTTACTGTCGTTGTCGTTTGTTTGGTTGTTGTTTTGTTTTGATTTTGTAATAATGATTAACGTTTCATCCGTGTTGAACAAGAGATATATCATGGCAATATCATAAACAGCAAATCCCTAAAATAAGTGTAACAAAAGAAGTAAAATGATATGTAATAAATAGAAACCTTTTAAGCAGGACGTAACGCGAAAAAAACAAACTTGTCAGTAGTTTTATGTGATGGCATGGGATGTCATTTGGTGGCATTTTTGCCGATACCGTGCAGCGACAACTCTATTATTATAGCACAGGGGCACTTATGAGGTGCCCCAGGGACTGAACCCGGGCGGTCCATTATACTGACACCTACGAGTCAGGCGTAATGCTGTCCCCTTAGCCCCAACCGTTATGAGGGAAGCCACTACTACCAACTTTAAAGTCTTTGGTTTTACTCAGTCGGGGTTTGAACCCTCGACCTCCTGATCCATAAGCCAAGTTTTTTGTGATACTGCTCTCTTTTAAAAGAATTTCATGACTCTGTGCTGAAAGAAGCGAGGGTGGGTCTTCTGGTGGATTAAAACAAGGTAAGCTATGAAAATGCAAGTAACTATAATAAAGTTAAAACTGCGCTTGCGCGAATATACCTCGAAAGTATACTTACATAAACAGTAGTCATACTGACAAGATTATTAAAATTATTGTAATTTGCAAATCGTTTGACTATGCGTCGTGTATATAGGCAAGACTCTGTCCCGATGGCTTTCACATCTGTACACAACAATACATTGTGACAGGGTTCCAAAATGTCTTCAGTAGAAAAACAAATAAAATCGTTCCTGGTCGATATACGTGGGCAAGTGTCAAAATGCCCTGAAATAAGATATATTTGGACCATTATTGTTTCTCTAGTGCAAACCAATAAATAATTGTTACCTTAAAGACACCGCGAAATTCGAATTATCGGCGTCGTACATACATTTGAAAAGTAATGCGTAACACCCAAGTAATCATTACATTTTATCTTCGAAACACGCTGCACGGTTAGGTATTTATAAACTTAAAAGATCGCGTGACCACTTTCTTTTGAAATCACGTTACATGATCATCCGGGTAATCAGCTCTGACGTCTAATGTTAGTTGAAATCGATATCGGAATTATTTATAGATTTGAAAAAGATAAAGCTATATATTTCACAATGTGTATTTTCGAACAGTTAAAGCAATGTTATAAACAAGGCTTTGCTTTACCTTAAGAAAATGTTTATGCAGCTATTTCACACAAATTTTCTAGACCTAGGGTAAGATGTTGTTACATGTATAAAACATAGGCAAAACTTAATTACTCATTTCTGGATTTCGTGATGTTTATAAGGGTCATAGTTTTCCAAGTTCTCAGACAGTTGGTTACGAGATCTCTAAGCGTGGAATTGATATTAATGATGACAATATGCAGAATGTAACTTGTAAAAGCGCTTTACTAGTTTAATTTATTTTACTAATAAACATGCGTAAATTATATTATAATATTGACGTTAATAAGAAAAGACTATCGTTTGCTAAACTGAACATGCTGTTTGAATACAAAAAATATACAATAAATTCAAGTGTATGTTAAAATCACTTTTATGTCATTATTCATGGTTGATGACATACTCTTTTGTTTTACCTTAAAGCACTGTCTATTGATTTACGAAATTTAACCAACTGACGGACCAGACTTTTCTGGGTATTCACGGTCGTGTCAAGAATCTTTCTCAATGCAACAATGAACCGTAAACGAGAATTTGAATTTTGATACATAGTACTGACAAAATCGTGGTGGTCCTAGCCACTTCCTGCCATTATATGTGGAGGAAGGAACGTGAATGTGTATAACCACCTCTCCACATCAACTGTATAGCCCGATAACAATGAGGATGAAAGATCAAACGCAATTATGACTATTCTCTCCGCTTTGCACCACTCTAAGTACAACTATTTTATCTTTGTATAATCTTTCATTTACATTTACATTCAATACTACAAGAGTAAGTGTACATATATGTATAAAGACCAGCCCTATTTGTTGACAGTCGTCTTGAAAACAAGTTTTTTTCTTATATATTATCCACTTCCTGGGTAGAGCAAGTACTTACGAAGAAGCAACTTGTACCGAGGACAATATTGCAAGTGAAACATGTCTCGCCTAAGGACCAAGATCTCGGGGTTGATATCGGTGTCTTTTTCAGGAACACCTTACAAAAGTCACAAACGTAATATTATTCGACATCGAAAAGAAAACTTCACCTTTGTCTAAGAGTGTCAATTGTAAACCAATTGACTATTATATTCAGAGTTACAACAAAGCTTTACTTAAAGTAAAAGAGTAGTCCGCCAATTCATTCATCTGTAAGTCACGTGGTCAAGTAGCGGATAATCTTAGTCACATGGTATATACTCATTGCATTACGAGAAGACGATTACTTTGAAACTTTGCCATTGCCTTTATTTTTGTTTAGGTTGTAATACGGTTACTGCTTTTAAACGTTTTCAGCCAAACGAGCAGCCGTAATCAAGAGCTTTGCTGATTTCACACTCGGTAACCCACGAAATGGCTAATTAGCGACTTCCCATTTTGGCTTTCGTTTTTCGATGCTTTCGTCCTTCCAGTGTGGATCCTTTTGGGCGAAAGGCCCGGGGTTCAAGCCCCAACTGGTTGCACATTTTCTTCATCTCACCCGGCTATAAACAGAAAACACACACATAAAGCGGCTTATCTTATTTTATGTGCGTATTTGTTTCAAATGAATTCAATGTGTTTAAGGTTATACAGTTGTTGCTCAGTGTTGAAAAGAATTGTTTAAAAGGTAAGATATTGTTTGTTTGATATTTGCATCGTTAGGGCATTGTAGCATCATAATAGAACGGCCAGTAATTTTAATTTTTGGGCATGAATACCCGGGACAAATGTCTTGGTATAAAGCCGCCCACAAGGTATGTCAGGTGGAAAATCTCGTATAATATTCACCTTCTTCATCAGGATTCGATTTGAAGGTCGTATACAATATTTTACCTATACCTGAGACATATAACATGTTCTGGTTAATGTATGCATAATGGCTACACAAACTTATACTTAAAGCTGCTTGACACAAGAAACATCGTAAAATGTCAAATAAAGTCTCATAAATCGCACCAAGCGACGTTTATTTTACAAGTATACAAACTATATACAATACCATTTGGCCAAAAGATAATCATAAGAAATTTGTTTTCTGTATCAATCATCGCTATTTGTGTAAAGGTGTGAGTTTCTTTTGATGACGGGCATGATTCAGTTATTGAGAACATCGCGGTTTATATGATTCCTTAAACTACATAGAGTCAAAAGTGATGAATTAATAAGACAATCCAACCCAAACATACATGTTACAATACTCTAAACTGAAAATACTTGAACATGCCGAAGTTTGCTTTTAGCAAAAATTGTGGCCATTGACGTATAAATCAACATTGCAGCAATAGCATAAATTTCATTCTGGGTTTGGTTGCCTTCTCAAGCACTTAATACTTTTACCCATAGAACTATGTTTATTATTTAACCATTGTTTACGTGGTTTTATGTTCCGTCTAAGAACATATTTCAGTACGCCATACAAGGTCTGCTTGTTGTATATGCAAAGTAGGATCAAATACAAAATTCACAACCAACAAACTTCCCATATTAAAAAGATTGGTGTAATTACAAAGATGAAACGAGACAACAAGTGGGTTAAGTGGACTGTACTGCCTGAACACAAAGTATTGGGCTTTAAGTTAGTGGTAAACATCGATATCAAACTCCAACCATTAGTCCAATGAGTCAACAATGAGTTGTAGGACCTGTTTGCACGCGCTCAAGAGATAGCATGTATTGGACAAGGACACTGTTTATTAATTGCTGACAAATCTGAATTGCTGATAGAATGTAAGTTTACGAAGACAATGTTGACTGTTTTTCACACACTCACTCAAGTATCGGTGATTCATAAATGTTGTAATTGTAATAGACTGCTTCATGTTTTGTCCACAATTTTTAAAAGCAAAGTCTGTAACGGACCATTAATGCTTGAAACTCATATTCCTCCCTGTGAATATTAACATTGGATAAATGATGTTCGATGTTGTTTAGAGGTTTTTATGTAGCTGATGGAAGATTTCGGACAAAGCTTAAATACTGCCTGATTAGTTTTATTATTTCACCATTTTGGAAAAAATGAACTGTTATAGTTATCTCCCTTTTAGGTTCGTATTTTATTGTCTTTGTATGGTAGATACATTTTAATTGGGTTCGTAAAGTTTTAGCTATTTCATTCATTTTTATCTTATTCTAAAAAGATACAATGTTACATGCACGCTGATCTATCAATAGTTTATAAATATCATATATTCGCCACGTTTGCTATACCAAAACGTAGCAGATACCTTCACGTCAGAATTTCTGTGCCTTTCAGATCCGTTAAATGTACCTTTGCTATCAAGAAGAAAAATCGTCACACTAAAATAAAAGTGTGATATAGTTTTTTCAATCATTATGCCGTTATCGTTTTACTTTACCGATACAATCTAAGGAATAATGGCCGAGTGCAAGTATGTTAGGTCCAATGCCAAGTACATCAAACACATCAAACACAAGTACTACGATGTTAATCTCAATCCGTCTAATAACTTTAGGGTGCATAACTAGTACAGTACGTTTAAAGTTGGAATTAAGAGTTGTCTTCCGTACTTACTGGTTCTGAAAATATTAAAGACGTGATTAATCGTGTACACTTTGGCGAAAGATATCTAGCATCCACAACATCTATAACATCCACATCCACTATAACATCCAAAACCTCTATAGCATCCATAGCATCTATAACATCCACAACCACTATAACATCCACAGCATCTATAACATCCACAGCCTCTATAACATCCACAACCTCTATAGCATCCACAACCTCTATAAAATGCACAGCCACTATAACATCCACAGCATCTATAACATTCACAACTTCTATAGCATTCACAGCATCTATAACATCCACAACCACTATAGCATCCACAACCACTATAACATTCACAACCTCTATAGCATCCACAGCATCTATAACATCAACAGCATCTATAACATCCACAGCCACTATAACATCCACAGCATCTATAACATTTACAGCCTCTATATCATCCATAGCCACTATAACATCAACAGCCACTATAACATCCACAGCCACTATAACATCCACAACATCTATAACATCCACAACCACCATAACATCCAGAACCTCTATAACATCCACAGCATCTATAACATCCACAACCTCTATAGCATCCACAGCATCTATAACATCCACAGCCACTATAATATCCACAACCTCTATAACATCCACAGCATCTATAACATCCACAACCAGTATAACATCCACAGCCACTTTAACATCCACAGCCACTATAACATCCACAACCTCTATAACATCCACAACCAATATAACATCCACAACCACTATAACATCCACAACATCTATAACATCCACAACCACTATAACATCCACAACATCTATAGCATCCACAGCATCTATAACATCCACAACCACTTTAACATCCACAGCCACTATAACATCCATAGCCTCTATAACATCCACAAACATTATAACATCCACAGCCACTATAACATCCACAACCTCTATAGCATCCACAGCATATATAACATCAACAACCACTATAACATCAACAACCACTATAACATCCACAACCACTAAAACATCCACAACCACTATAACATCCACAACCACTATAACATCCACAGTATCTATAACATCCACAGCCTCTATAACATCCACAACCACTATAACATCCACAACCTCTATAACATCCACAACCACTATAACATCCACAACCACTATAACATCCACAGCCACTATAACATCCACAGCCTCTATAACATCCACAACTACTATAACATCCACAACCACTATAACATCCACAGCCACTATAACATCCACAACCTAAATAGCATCCACAGCATCTATAACATCCACAACTACTATAACATCCACAAACACTATAACAACCACAACCTCTATAGCATCCACAACCACTATAACATCCACAACCTCTATAGCATCCACAACCACTATAACATCCACAACATCTATAACATCCACAACATCTATAACATCCAAAACATCTATGACATCCACAACATCTATAACATCCACAACCACTATAACATCCGCAACAACTATAACATCCGCAACTACTTTAACACCAACAAACTCTATAGCATCCACAACCACTATAACATCCACATCCACTATAACATACACAACCACAATAACATCCACAACCACTATAACATCCACAACCACTTTAACATCCACATCCACAATAACATCCACAACCACTATAACATCCACAACCACAATAACATCCACAACCACTTTAACATCCACAGCCACTATAACATCCACAGCCACAATAACATCCAAAGACACTATAACATCCACAGCCATTATAACATACACAACAACTATAACATCCACAACAAATTTAACATCCACATCCACTATAACATACACAACCACAATAACATCCACATCCACTATAACATCCACAACCACTATAACATCCACAACCACTTTAACATCCACAACCACTTTAACATCCACATCCACTATAACATACACAACCACTATAACATCCACAGCCACTATAGCATCCACATCCACTATAACATCCACAACCACTATAACATCCACATCCACTTTAACATCCACAACCACTATAACATCAACAACCACTTTAACATCCAAAACCACTTTAACATCCACATCCACTATAACATACACAACCACTATAACATCCACAACCACTTTAACATCCACATCCACTATAACATACACAACGACTATAACATCCAAAACCACAATAACATCCACAACCACTTTAACATCCACAACCACTTTAACATCCACATCAACTTTAACATCCACTTCCACTATAACATACACAACCACAATAACATCCGCAGCCACTATAACATACACAACCACTATAACATCCACAACCACAATAACATCCACATCGACTATAACATACACAAAACAACAATAACATCCAAATCCACTATAACATACACAGCCACTATAACATACACAACCACAATAACATCCACATCCACTGAAACATACACAACCACAATAATATCCACATCCACTATAACATACACAACCACTATAACATCCACAGCCACAACAACATCCACAACCACAATAACATCCACAACCACTTTAACATCCACAGCCCCTATAACATCAACAGCCAATATAACATCCCTAACCACTTTAACATCCATAGCCACTATAACATCCACAACCACTATAACATCCACAGCATCTATAACATCCACAACCACTATAACATCCACAACCACTTTAACATCCACAACCACTATAACATCCACAACCACTTTAACATCCACAACCACTTTAACATCCACATCCACTATAACATACACAACCACTATAACATCCAAAACCACTTTAACATCCATAGCCACTATAACATCCACAACCACTATAACATCCACAGCATCTATAACATCCACAACCACTATAACATCCACAACCACTTTAACATCCACAACCACTATAACATCCACAACCACTTTAACATCCACAACCACGTTAACATCCACATCCACTATAACATACGCAACCACTATAACATCCACAACCACTTTAACATCCACAACCACTATAACATCCACAACCACTTTAACATCCATAACCAATTGAACATCCATAGCCACTATAACATCCACAACCACTATAACATCCACAGCATCTATAACATCCACAACCACTATAACATCCTCAACCACTTTAACATCCACAACCACTATAACATCCACAACCACTTTAACATCCACAACCACAATAACATCCACATCCACTATAACATACACAACCATTATAACATCCACAGCCACAACAACATCCTCAACCACAATAACATCCACAACCACTTCAACATCCATAGCCCCTATAACATCAACAGCCAATATAACATCCATAACCACTTTAACATCCATAGCCACTATAACATCCACAACCACTATAACATCCACAGCATCTATAACATCCACAACCACTATAACATCCACAACCACTTTAACATCCACAGCATCTATAACATCCACAACCACTATAACATCCACAACCACTTTAACATCCACAGCATCTATTACATCCACAACCACTATAAGATCCACAACCACTTTAACATCCACAACCACTTTAACATCCACAACCTCTATAACATCCACAGCATCTATAACATCCACAGCCTCTATAACATCCACAACCACTATAACATCCACAGAACTATAACATCCACGGCATCTATAACATCCACAACCACTATAACATCCAAAGCATCTATAACATCCACAACCACTATAACATCTACAACCACTATAACATCCACAGCATCAATAACATCCACAACCACTATAACATCCACAGCATCTATAACATCCACAGCTTCTATAATATCCACAGCATCTATAACATCCAGAACCACTATAACATCCACAGCATCTATAACATCCACAACCACTATAACATCCACAACCACAATAACATCCACAACCACTATAACATCCACAGCATCTATAACATCCACAACCACTATAACATCAACAGCATCTATAACATCCACAACAACTATAACATCCATAACCATTATAACATCCACAACAACTATAACATCCACAACAACTATAACATCCAAAACCACAATAACATCTACAACTACTATAACATCAATAACCAATATAACATCCACAGCATCTATAACATCCACAACAACTATAACATCGATAACCACTATAACATCCACAGCATCTATAACATCCTCAACCACTATAACATCCCCAGTATCTATAACTACCACAACCACTATAACATCCATAACCACTATAACATCCACAGCATCTATAACATCCACAACCACCATAACATCCACAACCACTATAACATCCACAGCGTCTATAACATCCACAACAACTATAACATCCATTACCACTATAACATCCACAACCACTATAACATCCACAACAACTATAACATCCACAACCACAATAACATCCACAACCACAATAACATCTATAACCACTTTAACATCCACAACCACACTAACATCCACAACCACAATAACATCCACAACCACTTAAACATCAATAGCATCTATAACATCCACTACCTATATAACATCCACAACTTCTATAACATCCTCAACCTCTATAGCCTCCACAGCATCTATAAAATCCACAGCCACTATAACGTCCACAACCTCTATAGCATCCACAGCATCTATAACATCCACAACCTCTATAACATCCACAACCACTATAACATCCACAACCTCTATAACATCCACAACGACTATAGCATCCACAGCATCTATAACATCCACAGCCACTATAACGTCCACAACCTCTATAGCATCCACAGCATCTATAACATCCACAACCACTATAACATCCACAACCACTATAACATCCAGAACCACTATAACATCCACAGCATCTATAACATCCACAACCACTGTAACATCCATAGCCACTGTAACATCCACAACCTATATAACATCCACAGCATCTATAACTTCCACAACCACTATAACATGCAGAACCACTATAACATCCACAGCATCTATAACATCCACAGCCTCTATAACATCCACAGCCACTTTAACATCCACAGCCACTTTAACATCCACAGCATCTATAACATCCACAACCACTATAACAGCCACAACCACTTTAACATCCACAGTCACTATAACATCCACAGCATCTATAACATCCACAGCCTTTACAACATCCACAGACTCTATAACATCCACAACCACAATAACATTCACAACCACTTTAACATCCACAGCCACTATAACATAAACAACCACAATAACATCCACAACTCCTTGAACATCCACAGCATCTATAACGTCCACAACAACTATAACATCCACAGCATCTATAACATCCACAACCACAATAACATCCACAACCACAATAACATCCACAACCACTATAACATCCACAGCATCTATAACATCCACAACCACGATAACATTCACAGCATCTATAACATCCACAACAACTATAACATCCATAACCATTATAACATCCACAACAACTATAACATCCACAACAACTATAACATCCACAACCACAATAACATCTACAACCACTATAACATCAATAACCAATACAACATCTACAGCATCTATAACATCCACAACAACTATAACATCCATAACCACTATAACATCCACAGCATCTATAACATCCTCAACTACTTTAACATCCACAGTATCTATAACATCCACAACCACTATAACATCCATAACCACTATAACATCCACAGCATCTATAACATCCACAACCACCATAACATCCACAACCACTATAACATCCACAGCGTCTATAACATCCACAACAACTATAACATCCATTACTACTATAACATCCACAACCACAATAACATCCACAACCACTTTAACATCCACAGCCCCTATAACATCAACAGCCAATATAACATCCCTAACCACTTTAACATCCATAGCCACTATAACATCCACAACCACTATAACATCCACAGCATCTATAACATCCACAACCACAATAACATCCACAACCACTTTAACATCCACAACCACTATAACATCCACAACCTCTATAACATCCACAACCTCTATAACATCCTCAACCTCTATAGCCTCCACAGCATCTATAAAATCCACAGCCACTATAACGTCCACAACCTCTATAGCATCCACAGCATCTATAACATCCACAACCTCTATAACATCCACAACCACTATAACATCCACAACCTCTATAACATCCACAACCACTATAGCATCCACAGCATCTATAACATCCACAGTCACTATAACGTCCACAACCTCTATAGCATCCACAGCATCTATAACATCCACAACCACTATAACATCCACAACCACTATAACATCCAGAACCACTAAAACATCCACAGCATCTATAACATCCACAACCACTATAACATCCACAGCCACTGTAACATCCACAACCTCTATAACATCCACAGCATCTATAACTTCCACAACCACTATAACATCCAGAAACACTATAACATCCACAGCATCTATAACATCCACAGCCTCTATAACATCCACAGCCACTTTAACATCCACAGCCACTGTAACATCCACAGCATCTATAACATCCAAAACGACTATAACAGCCACAACCACATTAACATCCACAGTCACTACAACATCCACAGCATCTATAACATCCACAGCCTTTACAACATCCACAGCCTTTATAACATCCACAACCACAATAACATTCACAACCACTTTAACATCCACAGCCACTAAAACATACACAACCACAATAACATCCACAACCCCTTGAACATCCACAGCATCTATAACGTCCACAACAACTATAACATCAACAGCATCTATAACATCCACAACCACAATAACATCCACAACCACAATAACATCCACAACCACTATAACAACCACATCATCTATAACATCCACAACCACGATAACATCCACAGCATCTATAACATCAACAACAACTATAACATCCATAACCATTATAACATCCACAACAACTATAACATCCACAACAACTATAACAACCACAATAACATCTACAACCACTATAACATCAATAACCAATATAACATCCACAGCATCTATAACATCCACAACAACTATAACATCCATAACCACTATAACATCCACAGCATCTATAACATCCACAACCACCATAACATCCACAACCACTACAACATCCACAGCGTCTATTACATCCACAACAACTATAACATCCATTACTACTATAACATCCACAACCACTATAACATCCACAACAACTATAACATCCACAACCACAATAACATCCACAACCACAATAACATCCATAACCACTTTAACATCCACAACCACAATAACATCCACAACCACAATAACATCCACAACCACTTTAACATCCATAGCATCTATAACATCCACAACCTATATAACATCCATAGCATCTATAGCATCCTCAACCTCTATAACATCCACAGCATCTATAACATCCACAACCACTATATCATCCACAGCCACTATAACATCCACAGCATCTATAACATCCACAACCTCTATAACAACCACAACCTCTATAACATCCTCAACCTCTATAGCCTCCACAGCATCTATAACATCCACAGCCACTATAACGTCCACAACATCTATAGCATCCACAGCATCTATAACATCCACAACCTCTATAACATCCACAACCACTATAACATCCACAACCACTATAGCATCCACAGCATCTATAACATCCACAGCCACTATAACGTCCACAACCTCTATAGCATCCACAGCATCTATAACATCCACAACCACTATAACATCCACAACCACTATAACATCCACAACCGTTTTAACATCCACAACCACTGTAACATCCTCAACCTCTATATTATCCACAACCTTTTTAACATCCACAACCACTATAGCATCCACAGCATCTATAACATCTACAGCCACTATAACGTCCACAACCTCTATAGCATTCACAGCATCTATAACATCCACAACCACTATAACTTCCACAACCACTATAACATCCAGAACCACTATAACATCCACAGCATCTATAACATCCACAACCACTATAACATCCACAGCCACTGTAAGATCCACAACCTCTATAACAGCCAAAGCATCTATAACTTCCACAACCACTATAACATCCAGAACCACTATAACATCCACAGCATCAATAACATCCACAACTACTATAACATCCACAGCATCTATAACATCCGCAACGACTATAACATCCACAGCATCTATAACATCCACAGCCACTATAACATCCACAATCACTATAACATCCACAGCATTTATAACATCCACAGCATCTATAACATCCGCAACCACTATAACATCCACAACCTCTATAACTTCCACAGCATCTATAGCATCCACAACCACTATAACATCCACAACCACTATAACATCCACAACCACTTTAACATCCACAACCTCTATGACATCCACAACCACTATAACATCCACAACCACTATAACATCCACAACCACTATATCATCTACAACCACATTAACATTCACAACCACTATATCATCTACAGCCACAATAACATTCACAACCACTATAACATCCACAGCATCTATAGCATCCACAACCACTATAACATCCACAACCACTATAACATCCACAGCATCTATAGCATCCACAACCACTATATCATCCACAACCACTATAACATCAACAACCACTTTAACATCCACAACCTATATAACATGTATTACGACTTAAACATCCACAACCACTATATCATCCACAACTACATAAACACCCACAACCACTATAACATCCACAACCGCTATAACATTTATAAACGCTATAAAATCTATAACCACTTTAACATCCATAACCACTATAACATCCACAACCACTTTTACATCCACAACCACTATTACATCCACAACCACAATAACATGCACAACCACTATAACATCCTCAACAACTATAACATCCACAGCCACTTTAACATCCACAACAACTATAACATCCACATCCACTATAACATACACAACCACTATAACATACTCAACCACAATAACATCCACATCCACTATAACATACACAACCTCTATAACATCTACAACCACTATAACATCTACAACCTCTATAACATCTACAGCCACTATAACATCCACAACCACTATATCATCCGCAACCACTATATCATCCACATTCACTATAACACATACAACCACGATAACATCCACAAACACTATAACATCCACAACAACTATAACATCCACAACCACTATAACATCCACATCCACTATAACATCCACAACCTCTATATCATCCACAACCTCTATAACATCCACAACCACTATATCATCCACATTCACTATAACACATACAACCACTATAACATCCACAACAACTATAACATCCACAACAACTATAACATCCACAACCACTATAACATCCACAACAACTATAACATCCACAACAACTATAACATCCACAACCACCAATAACATGTACAACCACGATTACATCCACAACCACCAATAACATGTACAACCACTATAACATCCACAATCACCAATAACATGTGCAACCACTATAACATCCACAACCACCAATAACATGTATAACCGCTATAACATCAAAACCCACTTTAACACCCACAACCACTATAACTTCCACAACCGCTTTAACATGTATAACCGCTAGAACATCTATTACCACTATAACATCTATAACCACTGTAACATCTATAACCTATATAACATCCACAACCACTATAACATGTATAACCGCTATAACATCTATTACCACTTTAACATCTATAACCACTATAACATTCACAAAAACTATAACATCCACAACCACTATAACATCCACAACCACTATAACATCCACATCCACTATAACATCCACAACAACTATAACATCCACAGCATCTTTTACATCCACAACCACTATTACATCCACAACCACAATAACATACACAACCACTATAACATGTATAACCGCTATAACATCTACAGCCACTATAACATCCACAACCACTATAACATTCACAACCACTTTAACATTCACAACAACTATAACTTCCACAAATGCTATAACATGTTTAATCATTATAACACCCACAACCACTATAACATCTATAACCATTATAACATCCACAACCACTATAACATCTATAACCACGATAACACCCACAACCACTATAACATCTATAACCATTATAACACCCACAACCACTATAACATCCATAACCATTATAACATCCACAACCACTATAACATCCATAACCATTATAACATCCACAACCACTATAACATCCATAACCATTATAACACCCACAACCACTATAACATCCATAACCATTATAACATCCACAACCACTATAACATCCATAACCATTATAACACCCACAACCACTATAACATCTATAACCGATATAACATCTACAACCACTATAACATTCACAGCCACTATAACATCCACAACCACTTTAACATGTATAACCGCTAAAACATATATTACCACTTTAACATCTATCACCACTATAACATTCACAACCACTATTACATCCACAACCACTATTACTTCCACAAAGACTATAGCATGCAAAACCACTATAACATCGGCAAGAACTATAACGTGCACAACCACAATAACGAGCACAACAACTGAAACAACCAAAACCACTACCACGACTGCTATAACATCCGAAACCTATACAGCAACTACAACGACTCAACAACCATGCCACTTTTAAAAACTGTATAACGACCACATCCTCTGACAAACACTGCCACCTTGAAAGCCACCGTACCTAAAACAACCACTTCCACTTCAACAGCCACAACCAGTATGGTAACCATTTCCACTTCAACAACTACAACCACTATTATAACCACTTCCACCATCAACAACCACAACCACTATAATAACTAGGGATGTAAATCGAATCCTAAATCGATATTTAAATATTCGTTATGTGTATTCGAATAATATTCGAATATTCGAAACAAATTTGCATCAGTGTGGCACATAACAAAACAATTCGGCCTTACATTTAAAACGCGTTTTATTTATATTTTCTTTGAATGTTTACATTACTTACCTAACTTTATGCAGAAGAGCAAGTATAATTATGACCCATTCCTAGTGGTAAATTTTAAAACGACGATTTTATTCTGGAAACACATATGATAACATAATCACTCCGCCATTATCGTGTTTATATTGAAGAACCGTAAGCTGTGTTACTTTTCTCGGTCACCAATAACTTGCAAGTAAAATTCGTTCAATTCAAATGTCCGATTTAATGTGTGATCAGAATACAGAAAGTTTTTTTCTCGTATAGAGGCCTCCGGCCCAAAATACAAATAAACATGTAAAAATATAAAATTCATGAGTTGCAATTCTATAACAAGTTGTCTATATCCATAAATACAGATAGATATACCATTGTCAATTTGATATATTGACACACAAATTTAAACGTCTGATGTGATTTTTGAATTTGTCTCAAGCAGAGTAGATCACAGCATTTAAAACACTGTTATTCAAAACTTTTTTCTATTACCTGAAAAATTTTATGAATATACAATGAAATTTCTTTAATACTGTTTACATTTTCAGATTTCATGATATTTATAAAATCTATCTTATCGGATCTACCATTATACCAGCTAAAAATATACCTTTCTCTTAAATCAGAAAATTTTGGGCAGACAAAAATACATGAAATTCATCCTCCAAAACTTGAACATTGTTATTATCTGAACAATAATTGCAAAACCTTAATTCTCGTGGTATTCCTTGGTGTCTTCCTATTTCAATTTTAAGTTTGTGACTTGAACATCTAAATCTTGCTAAGGCTTTTCTTTGATGGAATGGTAAGTCTATAGAAATATACTTCTCTGGGTTTAAATTTGATTTGAACAATTTGTATGTGTCACATCTAGTAGAGTCTGTAATTACAGATATCCACTGTTGACTTAAGCAGTCTTTTATACGTTGTTTAAAAATATAAACAAATGAGTTAACATTACCAACTTCCTGTGCTATCCATGCATAACCAAGACCATATCTGAATAAAATCTCTTCGATATACGTAGCCCAATTTCTACGTCCAAAACAATCTAATGAATACAACATTTTATAGCAGTTTTTTGGATATCTTGTATTAGGCATATACAGAAGAGTACACCAGTATTTAATGCATTTAACAAAATATATAGTACACAATGGCAGACGGCCGCTCTCGCCAAAAATCACAGAATTATTCACTGATGTGTTAACACCTAAGAAGTACCTACAAAAATCCGTTTGCACCCTTTCAATTTCTTCAGAATAATTAAGCCCCCAAATTTCAGATCCAAAAGTCAATGTTGGAACTACCATAGAATCAAAAAGCTTAAACATTTCATGTTGGCTAAAATAGCCGAAAGGTTTCTGATAAAGTTTTATACTACAAATAGCTTTTCTAGCTTGGGCAGCTAACTTTTTTTCGTTTGTGACCATGATAATTTTGGAGTAAACAATAAGCCCAAATACTTATACATATTAGTTACCTTATTTGTTTTTCCATTATATGTCCAAGATTCATTATTACGTAACGGACCACCATTTCGAAAAACAATAATTTCCGACTTATTTAGATTAACAGTCATCGCAGTTTCCTCACAAAATGTTGATACAGCGTTTAACTGTCTTTGCAGATTAACAACAGTGTCTGCGCAGCAGGCAACATCGTCTGCAAACATGAGACAAAACACATCGGGTACATCATTTGTTATAAAGATTTCATTATTAGAATGCCTTCTCAAATGTGTTTCTAACTCGTAAATATATAAACTAAAGATTTTAGGAGAACTCAAATCTCCTTGTCTAGTGCCAATATTACAATGTATAGGGCCTGCTAGAGAGATTCCCGGTGTACTGTTTTTATTTAAATCTCTGACTCTGCAAGATGCTCTGTTATAGTTTTTATTTAGATTTAAGTTATTGCTATTACTTATTAAGCCTGTTTGTGGGATTTTTATATATGCTTCAAGTTTTGAGTACATAGAAATAAGAACTTTTATTATTTGCCCATTTGCCCCAGCTTTAAGTAGAAAATTAAAAATGCGAACGTGCACTAGGGAATCAAACGCTTTTTGAAAGTCGACATACAATACATACACTCTACCATATGATCTTGTAATATATTTTTGAATAATAGACTGTAAAGAAAAACGAACTAAACCGAGCACGGACTTTGCTTCTTGAAAGCGGCCGCCTCACATTCAAAGAGAAAGAAAAGGCTTTCGTTGAAAAGAACAAGAACGTTGCTGAAATCGAGGAGCATCTACACAAACTTATTAATGCGATCGAGCGTCTGGGCAAAGAGTTCATTCACATCGTCGATCAGAAATATGGCGAAGTTGATAAGGTCCTGCAAGATAAGAAAAGAGCTTGTGAAAAACTGGAACACGCCTTACAAGATAGTCTTGTTCAACTTGAAGCTCCATCTGGTCACGAATATCAGACGTTCATCGCCCTTAAACGTGGACAACAGATTCTACCTCAGGCCTTATAACTGTGGCAAGACACCTCGCGTACAGCCGGGCACCATACGATTAAATTCAATATAGAAACAAAGCTGCATGATACAATTGCTGGTTTCCATTCCCTTGGCACATTGAAAGAGTCAAACACCGGTGACGCAATCGATTCTCCGCGTCAAGAAGTATTCCATGCGTCTACGTCTAGTGAATCGCAACCTGCCGAGAAGTATCAAGTGAAAAAACGCCATCGGGCCAATGTACAACTCGAAGGTGGCAAGGAAGTCTGCAATATCGAGGGCTCTTGCTTGCTTCCAGATGGCACACTCTTAATAGCTGATAGGATTAACAACAACTTGAAAAGGCTTGACATTGGATTAAACAGGGTAATCGATCATTGCGTTTTGCCAGGGTAAGCAAGCGCAATATGTCTTGTCGGCAACCATGAAGCGGCCATATGCCTTTTTCACAAACAAGCAATCCAGTTTGTCTCCCTTGGCAGCACGATGTCGCCTACGCGCTCAATTCAGCTGACTCACGAGTGTTTCGGTCTCGCTTACAGCGACGGGGTACTTTTCGTCACAGACGAGGGCACTCAGCTAAGAGTCTACGACCTCAAAGGTAAACTACAGCGAACCATCGTATCAAATCAGACCGGCAGCCGGATGTTCGAATCAGCGCGCCACCTCGCGGTTAGCGCTAAAGGAGACCTGGTCTACGTTGCGGATTGGTATAAAGGTCTAGTCTGTGTCGACAAATATGGAGTGGAAATGTTTCGCTACCTTGGCCATGAGCTAAAATGTTGTCACGGCGTTGCTACTGACGGACGAGGGAGTGTGTTTGTCTGCGGCTGGGGTTCGAGCTATGTGGTGCAGCTACAGGAAAGCGGAGAAGTGCTAGGAGAAGTTCTGACGGACCGCCATGGCGTCCATCTGCCACAGTCACTCTGCTTTGACAAGAAACACAAGAAGTTGTTCGTGACCACCTACAGTAACAGTATCCTCGTCTACGATTTGGTGTGACGGTATTGATATTTATGATTCTGATGTGTGGTCTGATCTGATAAGAAGAAACACGTTTTAGATATGTTAAAGGTCATTGTCATTGACATGGTCTAAAATTAAAGAAGTTTAAGTGCAATCGTTCCAACAAAGTGACATTTTCATCAGTATAATTTCGAATTGATATACACTTTAATATGAATCACTTATTTATACTGCGCTCGGCTCGACATCTCTGATTATAAGTTGTAGACTTACATATATCTGACGCTTGGAGTTCAGAAAACAGTTTGCAGACTTTTATATCGATATTTCCACACCAATGATAAGTGTGTGTAATTGTGTATCTATACTAACAGATCGATAGTTTTACTTCTGATTTAGTATGTCCTGATATGATTTCAAAATCAAATGTTGCTAAGAATTTTTGGAGAAAAAAACAACAAGTCGTTGCCTAAGACTTATTGAATAAAGGAAACTTTTACCCACATGGATTTGGCAATATGTAGTTTGATATTGGTGTCCCTAATTTAGCATGACCTGACAGACTCTTAGTGCAAATATATATATATATATATATATATATATATATATATCGTATTTTTATGAACTCAGAGTTAAATATTTTCAATTTTGATTTTATGAGAACTAAAACTCAAAAATGTAAATATTCCAAAGTAATTGTTTTAAAACATTTACTCGTAGTTCGACATCCTTCATGTCATGATCAGGTTAAACTGGTGAAAAAACACAGATGTAAACAGTTGGCTAAGACTATCCTAGTGCACTTATGCATTGAATTTTTTTTATATTTTTAGATATTTTTTTTATATTTTTCTGGATATATTTTTGTTCTTCGGTTATGCTTCAGTGTGAACAAAACAAAGCAAATTTAAATACCCCGACATAGATCAGTCCTTGTGTAGGATCCTTGTCATGTGGAAACCATCGTTCATAACTAAATGTGATCCCTTCAAGACTCCAATGTCAGGGTATTTATGAATAATGGCTCGGTAACCTCGTCCAAAAGTAAATATAACTAAATTTGAGCCGTTCAAGACTCCAATGTCAGCGTAATTATAAAAAACAAATGCTCGGTAACCCCGTCCATAACTAAATTTAACTAAATGTGGCCATTTTAAGACACAAATGTCAGCGTAATTATGAGAAAAAATGCTCTGTAACCTCGTTCATCACTGCTTGTGAGTAATTAAAACTCAAATGCAAGTATTGAAAGAGCCCATTGTTGTGTAGCATCAACGGCCACCCTCGATTTTTGTTAAACATTGGAACATATTTGCAGCAACAAACCGAGAACAGCAAAATTGTGTTATTAATAAAAGTTTTACTGTGCCGTCATATTTTCATGTCTAAAAATAAAATGCAACACATAAGTCTTTGGACGCATAGGAAAGGGTCCAAATACAAACAGAATAGAGCTTAAAATTTGACTTGTACATACATGTAGTACATCGTCGTAACACATGCAATTTAAATTAAACTAATCGTACATACACATAGATAACATTTTAAAACAATTTCAAGTGACAAGTAATGATGCAGGAACATTTTAAACGGCATAGCCTACAACCTTATTTAATTCTGATGTTCACCAAGATTGGGTAATAACCGAAATTCACGAGAGCGCCGCACTTCAAGTGTTTATAGAACTGCATGGCGCCATCAATAAGACTTTTCCATGAAATATTACATAAAGACGCCGAGCGCATGAATCTCAGAAAACCTGAAGTTTTTTCCTCTGCCCTTTTTATATAATCTGATTGTAACTCAAATCTGAATACTCTTCATCAGCTTGTTTTTAGAAACAATTTATTTCCACTTGTATGCTAGCTTTAAATACTCATGATCGAAGTGTATAGCTTTTGCACGTATCATATAAAGCTACTACATAAACTACAATGTTGTAAAAAAAATTCCAGGGTTTTATTGTATAATTCAAATAAAACATCCCACGTTGCTAATCTTTCTTCAAAATTGTCTTTTTAAGTATCACTAGTAGGCGTTCGTGGTCTGGTGGTTAAGGCGTTGGACTCCAGTTTGGGGGTCCAGGGTTCGAACATCAAAACTGTCGACGTGATGTTAGTCCTTGAGCTAGACTATTTACTGCACATTGCTCCAGCTACTCAGTATCCGAGTACTAGTTCTATCCAGGAAGTTGACATTCAAGAGGGATTTATAGAAGTAAATAGAAATTGTTTCCCAAATCGATTATGAATAAATAGGCTAAACTAAGTACTTGTATAACATTTAGATACTTAAACATACTGCCTCAGCTAAGTACCTGTTATGTTAAAGCTCAGCTTAACGTATGTTTAAGAGTGAAAAAAGCCCTAGCGCCCGAATTCTATTTGTTAATACAAGGATCCCTTATTCGAACCCGGACCGACCACGATGATCTTGGACAAGACCTTTTACTGCAGATGGCCCAAGGTAGGTACAAACTGAACACTGATCCTAGTTATGAAATAGTAAAAGGTTTTAACATAAGTATATAATTTAATATCCCTTATAACCATACAGTTCCATTTCCGCCGCACACCTTACGAATGGCTTGCTTTGTATTGAAATATAAAAGTGGCAAGGACCCAAACAAACACAATCTACACTTCCTTGTTCTGGTCCAGGGTTTGCGTTTATGCATTAAAGCCTAGTTTACATCATGTTTTTATGCTCCACCCAAACTACAAATAAACTTAAAATACCCCCAAAATGTCTTCGTCATTATTTTTTTTTCTTTCAAATATTATTACGACTTTCCTGTTCAAACAAGCTGTTGTCAAGGCTCGATAAACACATCTTAAGAGATGTACGTTTGAATAAATTCCGAAACATGCAAGATAATTATACCAACGACTTACGGATGAGTTTGTACATGTTAAAATATGACTCTAATTTAACTTATTATGTTTTAGTCCATTGGTCACTTTTACTTCAAATAGACTTATTTATTGTTGGTTAAAGTTAACCTTTTTTTTATGCTTGCTAGCATTAGCAAACTTTGGTAAGTCATAATGACAAGTTAATTCAAATAATATTACGTATCACAAGACTTAAGATCTTAAAATAATAATAGCGTGTTAAAGGTGGTAACCAGCAGTTTAACCATACCAAATGCATGTAATAATATTTTTTCCACTGTTTCTGGAAATTTATGCATAATTTCTGCATAAACTCATAATTTCGTCTGAGTAAAGACGATTCTGAACTACGCCTTTATTTGAGACAGTATTCATTGTAAAAAACAACAACTTTAAATGATCATTCTTTCCAAGTCTATAAATAAGCACGAACGTGACCTCTGTTACAATAGAGATCGACGTCTGAGCTGACTACCGGGATGACGATATAATACGATCTTAACTGACTGATACCACCTTAAAGATTGGGACAACCAAAAACCGTGCAACGGCTTTAGCTTCATGGGCCTCTGAAGTTCAACTTTTTAACTGCAAAAATCCTCCATGTCTATATGCCAGACATGAACAGAATATTGTTTGCTCGATAATAAAACATTAATTTTAAATAAACAATAATAGAAGTCATTTTGGGTCGAATCCGTAAGAAGTAGTATTAGTAACAAGTCTACCTACTCGTCTACGGACGCCCTGTGCAAACCCCATTAAAATGTGATGATCATTCTTGACAAAACACAATCTTCAAAGAAGAGATCAAGAAAACATGCTTGTCACTCTTACGTGGTCATAAAATCCTCCTACTCGATGAATAACATACATACATACATAATTTATAATGTATAATGTCCTTTTCATAGGCTGTGAAGGTGAGTCTTGTGCATTCTCAACTCATTTCAATCACGCACACATGCAGTCAACCATAATAGTATATTAAACAGACACCGAGCCGCCATACAGTAAATTCGTGTCTTAGTCGATATTGAAGTGTTAAGCTGACTTTATGCTTTCATTCATCGTGCCGAGACAGTTATAGTCGAAAAAACAACAACCAGCCAAACATTATCGGTGGAAAATTCGTCGAGCTGACCCGTCGTATGGGAGACCCAAGCGCTTAAACGTTTAAGCCCTTAACGGGAATAGAATCCGCATGGTAAGGGGCGAAGGGTATCATGTCAGTCGCTCTATCATCTTCACCATGATTGGAAATATATGCTCTAAAATTATTATTCAGTACTAATTTATGCGTCTGATATCATTGAGTCATCCTTATCTTAGGTAAAATATCAAAAAGCGACGTGATGTGATAATAGCTGTTGACATTTAGAAATGTCTCATGCTGAGGTCATAATAGCTATTGACAGTTAAAAATGCCTCATGCTAAGCATAGCTGTTGACAGTTAGTAACGTTTCATGCTAAGGTAAGCATAGCTGTTAACAGTTAGAAATGTCTCATGCTGAGGTCATAATAGCTATTGATAGTTTAAAATTCCTTATACTAAGGTAAGCATAGCTGTTGACAGTTTAAAATGCCTCATGCTAAGGAGATAATAGCTGTTGACAGTTAGTAACGTTTCATGCTGAGATGATAATAGCTGTTGACAGTTAGAAATGACTCATGCTAATGTGGTTATAGCTGTTGACAGTTAGAAACGTCTCATGCTGAGATAATAATAGCTGTTGACAGTTAGAAACGTCTCATGCTGAGGTGATAATAGCTGTTGACAGTTAGAAATGTCTCATGCTAAGGTGATATATTTCGTCAGTGGAAAGTGGCTTCATAATAAGATCGTTACCAACACTTCCTTCTTTGAGATAATTTAAATGTGTTACTAATTTGAAAATTTATTTTAGATATTTTGCAATAGATGGTTTTGTTTTCAGGACAGATCACGGTGTTCTATATTAATCGATTAAACTTGCAAACGTCACATTTGTCACATATTAGTCACAAATTCTAATTTCATCGTTCATATTAATTTAACAGTAACTTTTAAATTATAATAAGAAAATATGAAAAGCTCTTATGATGATTTGAAAACTTAACTGTGATGACACATTCTATAAATAGAGCAAACGTAATAGTTACCTCTAGCCTTTCTCCTCCCGAAGGGTTTCTCAAATGCAAGCACTAAAAAGAAACAAAAAGTTTTATTCAAAACGAAACTGTTCGATTGGAGACTTGGAGACGTCATCAACATCTTGTTCGACAGTTTCTATTTTAGTAGAGCTAAGTATGATTTGTGCTATCAAATTATGGTCAAAAGGAAGTTTCTGAGTTCGGTTGGCTATGTATAGTTTAATACTTATTGGTGGCGATTACCAATCTCCCATGCAGAGTTGTCGTTCGTTCCTTTCTCAGACACCTCTGCAATGGGCTCACGTCAAGATTTTTGACGGAAATTTTAAAGTGTTATTTTAAGGATATTTTCAAATTAAAATAATACTTCTACATAAAATGAATAAACATCTACTCAAAAGAGATATATTGAAGTAAATAATTAAAGATATTTAACTAATTCAATCGCACAATGTTTGGAAGAATAACATAGTGATATTAATGCGCATTTGTAAATAAACATGGACGTGATCCAAGAGGCAGTCACGTGGATCGAAAGTAGTCCCGACATTAAGAGAGCCAATAACAGAGGTGTATGTATGTATGAGCCGATGGTAGAGAGTGGGCGATTACATGTACAAATGACCCAGACTTCCGGGTTGATTTTAAAGAAACCCCTATCGGTTACATATTTAATCATTTATTAGTAACATGAGTAGTGACACTATATAATGGTTCAATGCGAGTTTATTAAATCAAAAGCGCTTACAAGCTTGAAAAAGTGTCAATACTTCTGTGATTAGAAATCGGTTTGAGCAGAACATTTCGACGACAAATTATCGCCCAGGGTTCAATGTAGAGGTAAATGTGTTTCAATGCATGGGACTGCAACACTTGACTTGTATACTTTATAATCTTAATGAAAGTTTGAAACCAACAATAAATTAATTTGTATATTGTCGTTATTCTCTTTGCAATACTTCGAGGCTGACAAAACTGAACTTTGATATAACGGCGATAGCATAGCCACAAAGGTACAGTGACATAAGTATCGGAAACAACAAATCAAGCACGCAAAATAAATTCTCCAAAGGATCGGAGTGCTGTAACTAAAACGGAAAGTGGTAGAAAGTATGTTAATAGTTGACTAAGATATGATATATGCTGTCCGTCTGATTGTGAAGGAAAAACAACTGGAAAAATGTCCGAAAGAAAAAAGTCTAGACTTTCTGATGTCAGCTTTACCCATGAGCGTGGCGATATCCCGGACAACTGCGAAATTCAAATGAGTCGCGCCGAGAAAGAACCTCGCTCATCGGGTTATGAGGTAAAACAAGAAAATGAAAGTAATGTTACAACAGCAAAAGTAGCACGGACACCTTCTGGATATGAAATATTGCCCGCAGCAAACCCTTCGAGAATTAAGAACGGGGAGACGCAAAATGGATACGAAATTGGCACGAGCAACGAAAGGACGCCTCAAAGCCCAGCTGGAAATAGGAATACTTCCGATGATGGCTACATAACTTTGGCTGCATCGGACAAAGAACGGATCAAGGAAGGGAACAAAGACGGGGTACATCGAGGCAATCCATACGACTATGCAGATGGAGAATGTCCTGGTTATCTAACACCAATGAATCGTTTGAAGCCCCGAATCCCAGAAGCTAGAGAACGGCCAATTCAAATAGCTCTTCCATCTCAGGGTCCACGGTTTCCGTCAAGGCCGACAACTAAGGTAAAATAATAATGTATAGTTTGCTTGTTCTTTCGTTCGGTCGTTTGTTTGTTTGTTTGATCTAACGGTCTTTAATCAAACTTTTAGTTATATGAAGGTGTAACTAGTTTTGTTTTTAAAGACATCGTACCAAATAGTAAACCATTCCAGATACAGGTGTTCAGCACATCCGACCATCGAACATTCACCGGGATGAGCTGAAGAAAACAATTAAGTAGATATCCTTATTGATATTCAGCAAATGCGTGACGAAGCTTAAACGTACATTTCAGTACCTATTTTATGCGAAAAATCTTTCTCGTGGATCTCTTTTTAATACTGTTTAGGGCTAATTTTAGACAAACTAAGATGGCCGAAAAGGTGGGAGAGAATGCATCACCGATCACTAGTAATAAAATACCCTAAGAAATCAGATACATTGTCAATTTGATATGGCCAAATGAGCTAAGGACAGGGGGCGGATCCAGACACCAAATATGACTTATTCACAAAAGAATAAAGAGTTTCCTTTTAAATAGAACACAACTGCGGTTCAAATGACACATTACTTTTGCTGATTGAGTTAAATAAATAAGCGTTATATGTAAATTCAAAGCAGTGATTAGGGTCCCGGCGTAAAATCAATCAGCAGCGGTTAGGGTCTGGACGTGAGTTCAATTTTAGCAGGGATTAGAGTCTGGGCGTGAATTCAATCTTAGAAGCGGTTAAGGTCTGGGCTTGAATTCAATCTTAGAAGCGGTTAAAGTCTGGGCGTGAATTCAATCTTAGAAACGGTTAGTGTTTGGGCTTGAATTCAATCTTAGCAGCGGTTAGGGTCAGGTCGTGAGTTCAATCTTAACAGGGCTTTGAGTCTGGACGTGAATTCAATCTTAGCGGCGGTTAGGGTCTGGGCGTGAATTCAATCTTAACAGCGGTTAGGGTCTGGTCGTGTAATCAATATTAACAGCGGTTAGGTTAAGGGCGTGAATTCAATCTTAGCAGCTGTGAGGGTCTGGGCGTGAATTCAATCTTAGCAGCGGTTAGGGTCTGGTCGTGTAATCAATATAAGCAGCGGTAAGGGTCTGGTCGTGAGTTCAATCTTAGCAGCGGTTAGGGTCTGGGCGTGAATTCAATCTTAGCAGCGGTTATGGTCTGGGCGTGAATTCAATCTTAGCAGCGGTTAGGGTCTGGGCGTGAATTCAATTTTAGCAGCGGTTAGGGTCTGGGCGTGATTTCAATCTTAGCAGCTGTTAGGATCTGGGCGAGATTTCAATTTTAGCAGGGGTAAGGTTATGTGCTTTGTTTTTGTTTTTGATTGATTGATTTATTTATTCAAAGAATTTTAGGCCTCAGGCCCATAATACAAATATACAAATTTTTCAGTATTAGCAATTCATGAGTTGTGTCCATAGCTATACAAATTAAAACACATTCACACTGTTCCAATATACAATAAACAATAGATAATTAGTACATGCTTACAAACATGTAATATAACTATAAATAGCATATCATTCTTATATTGTTTTATAATGAAGTATTTGCTAACAATGCTTTTTAAATATCTCAAATAATAGTTGACAATGCTTTATTTATTACATGATATAGAAAAATTAGCTTGTTTTTTTTTTTTTTGTTTATTGTGGACTTTTGAAAAACAAAAACAAAGAAAAGAATTACTTGTTATACATCTTTGCTAGTTAGTTGCAAGGAACAAATGAAATAAGAACTTAGATATATTTCTTATAATATCGCATTTATCAGTGCTTAAATGCTTTAGTATTTCTTTCGCCTGCATACCAAGGCAGGAGGTACTCATCACGTATATTATTATACTTTGGACAGACGAAAAATACATTGTACTCACATTCAATAACATTAATACTATTTTGTAAACAAAACTCACATAATCGATTATTTAACGGTATACCCATATGTCTACCTCGATTCTTAACTTATATTTTGAACATCTAAACTTTGATAAAGCTATTTTGTATTTTAAAGGCATATTCAAATTCAGATATCGTTCGGTGTTCAATAATGTCTTAAAATACTGATAATAATAACATCTATTTGAACTGCTGCCAGAAAAGCGCCAATTTTGTGAATATATGTCCTTAAGTCTTTGTTGAAATTGTGCAATAAAAATATTTTTATCTCCAATATCTTGCACAATCCAAACATAGCCAAACGCTCCTGAATATAACAATTGTTTTATTTTTGTAGCCCAGCAAGTGCGCTCCAAGTCATCTAGTCTTTTCAACATGTCATGGCAATGTTTAGGGTATCTGTTGACATTCATATGCAATAACTTACACCAGTATCTTACACAATTTGTCATATAAGTGATGCATAGCGGTAAGCGTCCACACTCTCCTAATGTCATGCTTATATTTGTTGCGTGAATTCAATCTTCGCAGCGGTTAGCTTATGGGTGTGAATTCAATCTTCGCAGGGGTAAGGTTATGGGTGTGAATTCAATCTTAGCAGCGGTTAGGGCCTCGCCGTGAGATCAATCTTAGCAGCTGTTAGGGTGTAGGCGTTTAATCAATATAAGCAACGGTTAGGGTCTAGGCGTGAATTCAATCTTAGCAGCGGTTAGGGTCTGGGCGTCAATTCAATCCTAGCAGCGGATAGGGTCTGGGCGTTTAATCAATATAAGCAGTGGTTAGGGTCTGGTCGTGAATTAAATCTTAGCAGGGATAAGGTTATGGGCGTGCAATCAATCTTAGCAGCGGTTAGGGTCTGGGCGTAAATTCAATCTTAACAGCGGTAAGGTTCTGGGCGTTTAATCAATATAAGCAGCTGTTAGGGTCTGGGCGTGTAATCAAACTTAGCAGCGGTTAGAGTCTGGCCGTGAATTCAATCTAAACAGCAGTTAGGGTCTGGGCGTGAATTAAATCTTAGCAGCGTTTAGGGTATGGTTTTACATTCAATCTTAGCAGCGGTTAGGGTCTGGGCGTGAATTCAATCTTAACAGCGGTTAGGGTCTGGGCGTGAATTAAATCTTAGCAGCGGTTAGGGTCTGGGCGTGTAATCAATATAAACAGCGATTATGGTATGGGCGTGAATTCAATCTTAGCAGCGGTTGGGTCTCTTCGTGTAATCAATCTTAGCCGTGGTTAGGGTCTGGGCGTGTAATCAATATAAGCAGAGGTTATGTCTTGGGCATGTAATCAATGTTAGCTGCGGCTAGGGTCTGGTCGTGTATTTAATCTTAGCAGTGGTTAGGGTCTGGGCGTGAATTCAATCTTAGTAGCGGTTAGAGTCTGGGCGTTATTATAACCTTATCAGCGGTTAGGGTCTGGGCGTGTAATCAATCTTACCATCAGTTAGGGTCTGGGCGTGAATTCAATCTTACCAGCGGTTATGGGTCTGGGCGTTATTATAATCTTACCAGCGGTTAGGGTCTGGGTGTGAATTCAATCTTAGCAACGGTTAGTGTCTGGGCGTGAAATAAATTATTTTGGCCTTTGCAAAAACTTGTTTATTGAATTTAAATGACTCTTTCCCGCGAAACGATGTAAACTCGTATGGATCCGCCACTGGATGATTAATATTGTCTTCGTCTGGTCGTACGATCGAGCTCGCTGATAGCTGTTTTATTATTGTTGTTGTTGCTGCTGCTGTTGTTTTGTTATTATTGCATTATTATTGTTGCTTGTTATTGCTTTTTGTTGTTGTTGTTGTTTTTGTTGTTTTTGGTGGTGGTGTTGTATACTTCCTTTTTTACAATGCATAACTTGAAAGTAAAATTACCTCCTTATAGCGATCCACCTCTCATTCGGCCAGACTTCAATCCGAATGAATTGAAAAACATGTCAAAATCATGACATAGGAAATGTCGATATTTTAATGTAAACAATTTTCATTTCGTATGTATTATAAAACTAGCTTAAAAACATGTACCAAGTTGGCGCAGGCAGTAGAGTACCGGATTGCCATACAAAAGTTCCCGGGTTCAAATACTACAAAATACAAGCATTTCATTTTTGGCTTTATGACATATTTGTCTTTATTCTATGCCACACACTATTAAAAAGCTTTTACACGTACAATAAGACAAGCGAGATATTATACTGTGTCATAAAAAAAATATTGCAATATTTTTCACTCCTTGACTAAATTGAAAAAGAATCGAAAATGTGTTGGTGAGTCCACCTAGTGACTAGTCTTGGCTATCTTACGATTTATTGTTGTTGTTTTATTCCAAAATGTAAGATAGAGCTTTGTATAGTTGTATAGTATGATTTGTACACATAAATGACTACATCAAACAAAAAATATATTTTAAAACGTTTAGCGGACTTAGTGATGCATTAACTAAATGTCTATTTATATTTTATGGAAAATAAATTGGCAAAACCCAAGACTTCAAAAGGTCATACATTTTAACACCAGTCGCTCGAACTATTGGGCCAGCACCATTTGTAAACAGATTAAGGTGAATATTAGGTCAAGAGTGATGTTAGACAGCTACGAAAGAAATAGAGCAATTAAATCGAATAAAATAGCAGCATCCTTATATACCAACTAAACAGACGGGAGCTGAATGGTGGCTTGCTTGATCACATTTACGCTATAAACCCGATGTAGAACATTACTCGAAGTCGTGATAAACAGAGTAAGGTAAGCCAACTTAACATAAAGTTCACGAACCGCATCTTTAACTAGTGTTTCTATATATAGGTGCAGCAGACTTTCAAGAAAAACATCGACGACAGTCAATGACCTTGGGGCTTTGAGAAGTGTTGTGGCTGCAAAAACTCAACATTTATAATTACATAATTAACATTTCTTTAATACGACACTACCTTAAATACCAGCTGACAGCAAAACACTATTTAAAAGCTTAAATACATTCTAATTCGAGAATATAAGTTAAGTTTCGTGCTTCTTTTACCTTTTACTCGTTCAATTTCTCTTTTTTTTCGGGGGTGTGTGGGGGGGGGGGGAGTGGGAGCGGGAGGGGATTGGGGCAAAGAAAAGAGAGAAAGATCTCATGGGACCTGCACAACAAAACTAATCTTATTGAAAATGAGCAACACTGTCTCATTAATAACGAGCCAGCAAAGTGTTCTCTGCTTACAATGTCTAAGGACTCTCAATGGATTGAAATTTCTTTTGTTCACAACCATGAATGCGTTTTTATTTGATCAGCGATATATTGTGCAATTACCGGCTCGGGTTGTACCCAGATATATGTTGCAATTCTAGTGCTGGTCCAATCCACTTCCTAGTTCCGAATTCACAAATTCACGAATAGTTAACCATGCCAAATAACTTGTTAATCAAAATCATTAGGAAAAAACAACAACAAAACAACAAAAACAAAGTGCAAAGTTAAAACTGTTTATTTGATCTTGGTATTGCCTTAAAACGTATTCATCGCCGTAAAATATCGGGTAAGAAAATACATAATACAAATGTTAAAAAACAATAAATTAAATTATCGGCACACAGAGTCATAAACAAGCACAAAATCAAACAAAAACATCTGCCATGTAAAAAAATTCGGGCTCGATTAATGAATTATCTTAAAATACCCCACGGTATACGAACTATGTTTATGATAATGACTTAGTAAACATATATATATAATATTAGCTTATTCATCCATGATGTGTTCCATCATATTCGTGTTAGAGTTATAGTTCGTCAGCAGTATTTTGAAATCTTATTGACTTCTGTACTAGCTTACAAAAAGTATTTGTTTTCACGAGCTCATCATGGTATGAGGAGCTTAAGATACAGACAGATTTTGAGGATTTAACATGTTACATAAAGATTGTTGGTATTCTGTTGATATTCAAGCACTACTTAAAAGATTCTAAGATCCATACTCTAGTGTAAAATACTTTAATGTCTGCATTCAAATTATTATCATTTAGTTTTGAAGATTCGGAAAATCGTACAGTGGTTTAGTTTTAAAGATTTATAACCACGCGCAAATTGTAAAGATGGACATTGAAGAGTGGGACAACTTATCTTCAAGAATTCAAATTGTCAAACAGACGAAGAAAAAGTGAATCAAAGTCTTTCTCTTGGCAGTCATTAAGAGCCTAAGAAGGTTAATTCAAAGAGACCATTGATTTTGATAATAGGAAAGACATTGTTGGCATTGGTAGCGTAGGTGGCAATGAAGGTTTCAGCGAAAATGCGCAATTCGACAAAAGAAAGAACACATTGGTTGGATCTATGCAGTTGACATCATTGATAAAACTGAACGGAGGATTTTTCAATTACGAAGAAAGTTTCGAAGAATTTGCAAAAGTTGAACAAAGCGCGGAAACTGAAGTCACTGACACTGATGCTAAAGCGCTTTTAAGTGCCATGGCAAATTCTATTAGGGCCCTTGACAGCAAAGGCAGTGTTATAAATAAAGAAATAGATAGGATTGAATCAGGAAGTTCAACTGGAAGAAATGAAAGTGAACATATTCTGGATGGTGATGCACGAGCTTCTGGCGTAGTCAATAAATATGTGCGTCGAGATGAAGTATGGACGGATCAAACGTTACCAAGCCTCAACCCGATAGAAGTACAAACGATAGCCGACGGACACGCTCATATCGACGATTGTGGAAGAGGGTCACTTCAGTTGGCTGTGCGCTATGCCTACGGAAAAATCAACGGAGAACAAAGGAGCTCTGTGGATGAGTTTGGGTATCTGAAAGTATGTGACAGCACTGAATCTAAAGAGCTCCGCAAAGATAAGACTGGGTGGGACGGAGTCAATCCAAGTAGAAATAGACCAGGAAGTTCAACACAGACGAATAAAGAGATACAGGTACACAGTCAGGTGATTTATGACGAAGTAAGAGATGTGGAACCCCTTTTTAAAATTCTGCAGCAGGACGTGAGGTTAGAAAGATAGATAGATAGTATTTCTCTAGGTTTGGCATGTACCTTACATGAACTTGTTTTTTCTAACATTGTTATTGAAAAAGTTACGACTTAGGGCAAAAACACTGACTCTTAAGCAAATAATAAATGAGAAAACAACAAATGAATAGTCTTAGTCATGTTTGCCATTTGACCTTTACACCAAAGTGCAGAATAAGTATTTTGATGTGGTTGCTATATGTGTTCCAAAGAAACATCAACATTATACGTTCTTATTCTAAGCATTTTTCTTATACATGAAAATATCTTGTCGATTTATTACGTGTTCCACCCCATCGTATGAGCACCGTAGGACTAGCAGTAATTTAAACATCAAATCACCCTGAATGTCCTGATATTTATCGAGGCGCAAAACTTGCTTAAATTAACTATTATGTAATAAAACAAATAAGCGGAAAACAAGTAGACAGACGTAAAGACAGATAAAAGTATACTTAGTGTAGTGTGAAATAGTATTATAGATTTATTTCTTAAACGTAGTTAATTTTATGTAGCTATACCCCTGGAAAGGTGTCCATCCATTTATGTTTGCCGTCTGTACTAGAACCCTACATATTTTCTGCTTAGTATTGTACACAAATTATGAATTGTTAAATAAATTAAAGCGAACACATTTTTGCTCTTTTTCCAACTGACAGGATCCACCAAAGCGGAGGGTCAGTAAACGAATGATAATTGTGATCGTTGGAGTCATCGAAGTTGCCGTTGTAGCATCGATTGCGATTTGGTTCTTCGTGTTTAAAGACTCCTGTGAAAGTAAGATACAATTAATCTGTCATTTTGTTGATTTTTTATGGTTTCACAAATTTCTTATGAGGCGAGTATTGTTTTGAAATGGTAAGATTAACCATAATAGGTCCAATCACTGTCTCAAATGTTAGATCTACAGTGTTGAAGACTCGAAATGTAAGTTTCATAAACCGTCAATGTCAGAATTCGAGGAATTCGATGTCGGATTCGGAAAACGTCACTGTCAGGTTTAAAAGACTTCAGTGTCAGATTTTGAATGCTTAAATGTCTAAGTCCAACGACGTCAATGCTAGATTTTGGAGACTTAAATGAAAATCTTACAATAAAATTAGACTGTATATAGACAGTCTGCTTTAAAACAAGAAATCTGTGATACCTGTGTCAGTTAATACCACGCCACACTCCTTCGAATGTTGCGTGTATTATAATATCATTGAAACGTCTTTTTTTTCATGACCATTAAATCATCAAAGTGTTGATAAGGACAGATTTTAAATATTGAGTATGTAGTTTTCATTATTAGGCTTTCTTTTATATTCATTACTTTATGTCTTTCTTTCTCCATACATCAGTTAAAATATGGCAGCTATAAGACCAGCAGATCCAAGGATATCTTTTGTCCCCATATACTTTGATACGTTTACCGATCAAGCGTTCGATAGAGTCATTATTTCATCATCTTTATTTATTTTTTTTATTTATTTACATATTTTTTTGTGTTTTTAAACGAAATTTCAGGCGTTATTGTTCCTCCTTCACCTAAACCTGGCGTTATTGGTAATCTTTTCGGAGGTAAGGTTACTGTTTCCACATCGTTGTCTGGCGATCTAAACTCCACTTCCGGTCCATTCATGCGGAAACTCGCCTACGAATTGTGCTCAGGAGTAAGTTTTACATTTCTAACATTTTCCCTTTTGTCTCTAACACCCTTTACTTCTATTTTTGGGGACAGGTTAATACTTTAAGTTATTTGCACTTATTCAAAATCATGAGCATTTATTTCAAACAAACTATCGGTAGTCTACAAAAAGAAAAACCGACACAAAAGTATCAAAGCACTAAAAGCGTAGAAAGAATTTCGGCATATACATAAAAAGCAGGATAAATATTACATAAGTGTTGCTATGCTTGATATGTAAATGATAATAAAAGATTTTATGGATATAAAACCAGATTAAACTTTTAAAATAACCAATATTAGTTTGTTCATTGTTCTTCTTAGATGTAGTTACCAGTTAATTTCCCCGAACCTATTTTCAATGTCTTTAGTGATTTTTCCAAGTTGGGTTAAGTTTAGGTGAAAATGTACATCATTTACGACCTTAATAAATTACTTTCACTTTGTTGTAATATTTGATTTCAACTTTCTATCAAGGTATGTGGGTTCGCAGATGATCAGACAATTAACAAACGATTTCAGCCAATTTCATATATAGCTGAGCGCAACGCATTTTTAAATTAGAGCAATGTGAAGTCACAATAAACCAAAGGATGGACAAGAATAATATAAGAATAGAATATAATTTTTGGCAGTGCAGGTCAGCTAGGTAAATGTAGCACAAACCTGATTGACATTGTATGTGATGCTATCAAGCCTCAACCTTTTATTCGACATCTGGAAGCATGCTCCGTGGAGTCCTTAAGCTTTAAAGAACATGTGAAGAGAACATGCAGAACAGCGATGATAAATGATTTTAGGATCAAAAGTATTTGCACTAGTCTGTCGAAGGTTGCAACTAAGACATTAGTCCTTTCCCTTGTTATTTCTCTCTTTGACTTGCAATGCAATTTTATATGAAATTGCTCATACCAAATTGAATACATTGCAATAAATACAAAATATGTGCGCAAAACGTGTATTGAAATGTACTGTGTTCGATTGCTGTATACAGGCGTAGTACGAAATGCTCAACAAGGCAAGAATATGATGCAAAATTGTCACTCGTATGTACAATTGCTCCTTAGGAAACGCACATGCATATCTGGTTAAAAAATTTTCAGAAAAACATCCAAGTCCAAGTCTGAGATCGACTACTACTTCTTCTGGATTTTTCATCGTTCCTTTTAACAAACGGAAAACATTCAGTGACAGGAGTTTAGCACTGTTTGTCTAAAACTGTGGAATAACGTCTGTTCATGTTTTCAAACAGAATCTGAAGACTTATTTATTCAGAGATTATTCTTCGCTGTTTTGAGAAAGTTGTGAGTGAAGTAGATCATATAATAGTGTACTTTAACAATAACCAATTATTGATAAACTTGATTTTGTTCTACTTCTGTACACAATCATGTCGTTTACTTTTATACAGGCTGTAATTTGTATAATGATTTTAAAAGTAGCAATATAACCTTTAGGTCTTATCGAATCTTCATGCAATTTTATGTTTTATGTTATTTGCATTTTACTAATGAATTTGTCATAGTCTTAAGCCAAAACATGTTTTATTTACTGATCTTACATGTACATGGCTTTACACCGCCATTGAGTATACAATGCATAGTTATCTTTGATTTAATGTCTTATAATACTGTGGTTTGTCACAGTATTGCAAAGTTTTGTTATAATAAATCAATGACATCGTTTAAAAAGCATACAAGGTGGTATCGAATTACACATTTTTGGTTTATGTAAAAACAACTATAAATAATCCTCCGGTACTTGATCTGTTTCTAGACCTTGTTCTATATCCTGGTCTATATCCTATTCTAGATCGAGCCCTGCAAATAAACCAATAAGCAACAAAAATACATTGCAGGACAAACACCATTAATACAATCACATACATGTACATTATACAATCACATATATTATAGAATCACATATATTTATATGAAGGCAATGCATCCATTTAATTGATATCTCTCTGTAAACAAACCATATATAAAATCAACATGTATTATATTTTGAGATCAGTGACCAAAATAACTGTGCAATAAATAAAACATTATTTATTTATAAATCTTATAATTAAACAGTAAATTAACATGTGCATATATGTTACAATTACATACCTGTTGTGGACCAGACACTATGTGGACCAAAGACCATTTCAGTCATACCATAGAATAGAATACAGGCAGCCATCTTTAATTCAACCATTTCAAATTAACGAAGACAATAACTCAAATAACGCGTAACTCATTTTAACCACAACAACAAAACATGTTGACAGATCGAACACCACTCACCTCTTACAATAGCTGAGAACCCTTAAAACTTTATTTAATAATAACTAAATAGTTTAAATAACTAAAACTTAAAATGTAAGACCATTCCCAATGGAAACTCAAACAGGACTGGGAAAAAAATACTAGTCACATGACCAAAAGCGCACGGTTCTATAAATAGAACAAGACGGTTAATTGAATATTTAAAACACCACATTCGTCCTCACTATATAACGAACCTTATAAAAATCACTGGGTTACAACTTCATTACTAAGAAAAAAGATGTACAGTAGATGGCATATATGAACAAAAAACGATTTTCCCATCATAAGCAACCTTGCTATACTAGTAAGTTTAGCTCAATAAAGTTGAAATCCGTTGCAATGATTTTATAACCTGACCTTATGTTACCACAATGTTTTGACAAATACCATATTTATCAAAGGAAATATTTTAGTCTATTAGTCCATTTAGTTTTCAAAAGTCTTTTTTTTCATTTTAACAAAAATATAGAACAAGAAAATTTTGACAAAATTGCATACAACTCGCTACAACTTGTTTTTTTCCAGATTAGTGAACTTGCGCTGGGACATACGGTAATCAAAAGGGTTTACAACGGCTGCAGAGTTAAAAGTGACCAACCAGGGTAAGCCGGCAATATAATAATTGTTGAAAATAGGAGTTGTCAAACAATGTAACAGAAATTTCCCTTCTTATTTCTTTTCTTTTAAGGCTGTGATAAGTATCACTGACACACACCAAAGTCGTGTGTGAGAAAATCCAGGTAAAATCCTCAATTGCTTTTTCATCAAAAGATTACACTAGCCATGGTATTACAACCAGTATTATTATACTACCATATCTCACTAAAACGATCCGTCGTAAAACAACCTAGAAGATGTTGTAACATTTTGTTAATATTTGAGAGAAAGTGAATATCACTACTATGCTAACAAGGTTGGTACGTCCAGTCGGCATATGAACCTGTATTCCGTAAATAGAGAAACTTAGAAGCCATCAGCATAAATGATAAATTATATATTCATGGGTCACTCCTGTATCCCTTTTTATCTTTAATGGACGAAATGTCATTTGGATTGACAGTTGCACCTTACACAATCTTAAATGGACAATTTTAAAAGAACTTATATAATATTACTGTTTAAAGCGCATTTTGAACAAATATCAGAAGTCCAAGATCTGTGACATGTGTTCACGCTAATCAAATAAATTGTCATTCTTGCCCATGTGTTTTCAGATGTTCCAGATGCTTTGCACTTTTCACATTAAGTTACCTACAAAAACAATCTACCCTAAAAGAAATATACCTTTAATTTCAATGTGCCTTCATTTTAGAAACGACGGATTGGAAGTACATTTTACGATATTCACCAAAGTTTCCGAAGTTGTCGAAGATGATATCCGCCAGTTGATCCTTGGCAGTGCTACTGAAAATAACGAAATAGTCTTCGGCGATGTCAACTTGCTAGCATCCAGTTTGCATATATTACCTCGTGAAGAAAACATTGAAGGCACTGAAGAGGTGGATGCTATGTGTAAGATTTGAGTAAACTATTTCAACAATGAACAACATTTATTATTTCCGTGATAATATTTTTAATATTGTTCAACAACAACCTTTATCCTACCATTTACTTTAAGCAGAAACGTGGTTTAATGATTAGATCTATTTTGCTTTCCGAAAATGGACTTCGCGTTTGGGTGTGGGTATTATGTTTAAATGCGCGCTTAGCAAACAAGCAAAATTACGAATCTTTTATAAAATACGATCGGTAAAGAGCCTGAATAACGTTAAACTTGCTTGTCGTCAAAGTCATTTAAACTTCATAGAAGATGTATCACCGTATTGTCAAACTCCGATTTAACTATGCATAGGTGGTGAACAGGATCAGCAAATTTAAGTTCTATTGATCTGAGTCTCACTGGGCACTGTTCTTGACGAAAAACTAATGCAATTGAACATGTTGATTTCTGTGGGTGGTAAATGTCTGGATAACTGAAAAGCTTGGTGGTTACATTTTAAAACACGTTTAATATTCTTAATAATATGTAAGTGCAATAAAGGTTTAGATGGTATATATTGAAATATGATTAATAAGGTTCATCAGAGTTATCCAATTGTGGAACAGTATTTTGTGGTTTTGTTTTAATTGACACATTTTATTACAGACGTTCCGTTTTTACGGAACTGTTCGGTCCAGAGAGGTGATCAATGTGTTACTCCGCCTTCCCAGTGTATCGACGGCGTCTGCGCATGTCCGCACACCGCCTACTATGACGTCAAACTAAACATTTGCCAAGAGCGTAAGTATTTAATTTTTCGTGTGCGAACCATCTATATGAAAACATTTTTATTTTATATATGAATAGATTTAATTTGTACATTTAACTTTCGCGGTTTTTTTTCATTAGTTGGTCAGAATACTTCCGGGCGCAAATTTCTGAGCGGCGATTTTCGCCGAATTGTAACATCGACAGATGGGCAGTTGTTCTTTCATTGTCGCCTTACGGGTACGTGGTGCAATGGTGTTGCCACACTATCCGATTTGTTTAATCCGGAAAAAAACTGCCTCCAATAAAGTAAATCCCTTGGAAGCATTTCTAATTTAAATGCGGCTTTATTTTCTTGTTCGACTTCTTTCGTCTTTATTTTTTATCACGCGACTACTATTTCCATTATCTTTAGTTTGAACCACTTTTACCGAGTTTTTGAATTGGTATGACTAAATTCCAGCAAACATTCACAACTGAAATAACATAAAATAAATAAAAATTGAACAGATTAAGTCTGAATGAAAACACCAGCAATCTTCTTTTCCGTGGCGGCGAAAGTTATACAATATGAAAATGGTATAATTAGTACATGTGCTCCTTTAAACATTTATCATAAGTAAATATTTCAAGTTTCAAATAGATATTTATTAATATGTTTTGATTATTCGTCACATTTTACCGATATTTAAAATCTCTGGTCGATTTTTACTTATTATCATCTTCCGATGAGCGCATGCACAATGTTATTTACATGGTAATGTCACCACTCTCAAATGTCGCTCGTAAGTGTATAGATCTCAAAATGGGACAGATGCTTTTCATGGAAATAGAACTGAAATATGTACTCGACATCAATATAACATTTTTCATCAAATGCAAGGAATATAATCATATTTTGTAATCTGATGTATTGCCGATAAATAATAAATATCATGAAGTGAAAATTACATTTTTATAAAGCAATTGACAGAGAAACGCGAGTACTCGATCGAAAGAATGACCGAGTACTCGAGTATTGATTTTAGTACTCGTTGACTTTATTACTTTTTATTTATTTAACTGGTTTAATTGATGACGGTTTTCTGTCACTTTTTAGCGAACATATCCATGGTCATGTCAAAGGATTCAACTCAGGCAAATGAGCCGTTGACCATCACGTGCTCACTACTTATGAAAGACTGGATCCTTCTTTTTGTCGTTAAAGAGAGTGAGACATTTGATAGGTGTCTTAACGGAGACAAATTGGTTGAAATATGGAACACGTCTTCTGGGTTGAAGAATTATACACGCTCCAATGTCACAGTGAGTTCGCAACTTCAAATCAACACCGCAACAGTGACTCTTCACTTCGACCACATTGAATGTATCGATGATGGAGTCTATAAGTGTTTTGCTACAAGTTCATTAAACTCCTGCGAACCGAACCTGTCTGCAACTGGGTCATTGTTAGTAACGTGTAAGTATTTGTTAGACTCTAGTTAAAATATATGTTATTAAATCGAGGAAGAGTTTTTGAAAGTGCTTTGATGTGGTTGGGTAGTTGTGGTGGTGTTTGTGATGATGATAAAAAAATTTGATAATTTATTTTTGATGATGATAAAAAAACTTGATGATGACGACGATAATGTACAACAACTCTCCTTTCATGTTTACAGATGCGTCGTCAACTCCAAGTAACCCACATATAAGCGGAGGTTCATATCGTATCTACCCTAATGTTGACTACAATGTGACGTGTGAAGGGTTGGTGGGCAGACAGACGGACGGACAACCTTTCGCTGACCTGGCTCTGCTCATCTACAGCCCGGTACGACGCTAAATCACGCTTCTCCCGCATAAACGCACATGCTTGCGCATTAACACACGCTGTCTAGTACGAATGCAAAGCACACACCATCATCAGGTGGTAAGAAACTATCATAATTCAATTATATGGTTACAACTCAGTTGTGACTTTTTGAAAGTAGAAGATGACATTTTTGTGGGAGGTTTCTATTTTTGGCTTGAAGGCTCAGCAGCGTATGATATTAATGTTTATCTTTTTGACATATTGCAAAACGATATACATAGAAGGAAGTACGTCGGGACTTAGAAAATACCACGTTAGCGGAGTTTCGACGAATCCCATTTCGAGGTTATGAGGTTAGACAGGATGTTATTTTATGGTAATTTAACGCACGCGTTCGGGGTTAAAGCACTATATGTTGTATGTGATACAGTAAATATGTATTTAGATGAAGCAGAATACATTCCCGATGCAGTCGGTTACGGTCTCTCACATTTGGTACACTTTTGATATGTGTAAAAGTACAGGTGCACGAATTGTTAATGGTCGGTGTGGAAGAGATTATAAGAAAGGGGAATTTACCTATGTTTCAACACAAGGGGCATCGGTAATTGACTATGTGTAAGCATGCGAAAGGGATTTCTCGTGTATTGTCAATTTTACTAACGGATCGGTTACACCGTATAGCGATCATGTGCTCTTGTCAGTTTCATTACAATGTAATATATCTCACTTAACGTTAGAGAAAACAGAAGAAGCAGAAAAGCGAATTAAATGGTTTGATGATCTAAAAGATGAGTTTCGGTCAGTCTTAATTAGTAAGTTTTCTGTATTTAACAATTTATTTCGGAGGTGAAGGGGGCAAATTGTAGTGTGCGAGTCAAATTAAACTACGTTTAATATAAATAAGCTGTCAGCTACATAAGAGCGAGGGTGGTGTATTATAAAGAAATAAGGTCTTTTAAATTATTTAATAATTATTAGAGTAGATAGGGTATAAAAAGTTGACATCCAAAAACCAAGAGAAAGGGGGATTTTTCGGAAATATTTTTAAAGCGTAGAACAGGTGTAGATAAAATAAAATAGTTGATGTTTGTTTTTTGTTTTGTTTTTTTGGGGGGTTTTGTTGTTTGTTTGTTTGTTTTTTTTTTGTTTTTTGTTTGTTTGTTGTTGTTGTTTTTTGTTGTTTTTTTGTTTTTGTTGTGTTTTTTTTTTTTTGGGGGGGGGGGGTGGGGGGGGGGTATATTTTGCTAAATTATTAAACGACATTTTTCAAACAACAAATGTTGAGCTGAACATTTTTGTAGTACATATCGTTTTGATCACTATAACGATGCAATGGATTTCTCTTTTACATTTAATAAAATGTTAAAGGCTATAAAGAATTTTAAAAGGACTAAAGCATGTGACATTAATTGTATTTTAAACGATTATTTAATTGAGAGTATTTATATACTTTGTCCATACATATGTGACATTTTCTGCAATGATTTTGAATTCAGATCATTTTTCCGATAGTTGGAGATGTGGCATTATAACGCCAATATATAAAAAGGGAGATAAGTAAGATGTGAATAATTGCCGTGGGATAACCCTGTTATGCTGCTTATCAAAGTTGTTTACATCTTTGCTAGAAAAAAGAATTGTAGATTTTTGCATTAATAATAATAAGTTACCCAGAAATCAGATTAGATTGAGGAATGGTTGTTTAACAGTTGACGCTTTTTTGTCTTTAATTATTGTGTGTGTTTTTTTCTAAGTAGAAACAAAAGGTTCAATGGACCTGAGAAAATTTTATGATGGTATTTATAGAAATGGGCTTTTGTTTAACCTTTACGGCTTAGATGTACACGTTAGAATTTTAAGAATATTAAACAGTATGTATGCGTCAGTGCAGTCATGTGTGAGAGGGAATCATGTAAAGTTGAGGGGGGGGGGGTGTTCAGAGTCGGATAGGCTTGAAACAAGGGGAGACGATATCACCGCTGTAAGCTGCCCTAAACTTTAAGGACTTAGAATTATTTATTCAATCTAGTGGTGGATCTGGTGTTCATATTGATATTTTTTTTTAAGTTTGATTTTATTTGCAGATGATATGGTTGTTTTGGGGGATTCGCCCGAAATGTTACAAAAAAATTAGAGGTGTTTCATAGTTATTGTTGCAAATGAGGTTTAGAGATTGTTGTGATAAAACCAGGATAATGGTAGTTAGGACAAGAGATAGTATATTACCAAACGAAAATTAGACTTATAATCGTTTAAGTGTCACAACGTATGTATGTACAAGCCTAAAGAATATATAATGCTACGTTCAGTTCTGTTCATAATCACATTTACAAGGAATCACACGTTTTAGGTAACGCACACACAGTCTAGCATATACACAAATTGTGTCTTTGCTTAATATACAGTATGTTTTATATTTGCTAACACGTAATGGGTCGCTGATGGTAATGAAGGTATCAGTTAATATCTTTTTATGCCTTAAGAGCACACAGAAGGAAACAACTTACAACAGTACCAACACGGTATCTGACCAGTGCCAGTTCAAACAATCGCTAACATTCAGTTTCACGGCCAATTCGTCATGGGACGGTGCTGTGATGACATGTGTCACGACATCAAGCAACGGAGTCAAGCAGCACGGCAATTCAATCACCATTGAAGTTATCGTATCTAGAGGTAAGGCCATTCGTCCATATGTTCCATTCTGTGTTCACCTCTTACTGGACTAGTAACATACATTGCAAAGCACACATTAAAAATACATACATCTTACATCTAACAAATATGTTTTGTATAATTGCAAAAGAATGGTATTTTTATTTATTTCACAATATTAGAATCATAATAATGATTCTTAAGCTTCAACACGATTTAATTGACTTTCTTGTCATTTGCGTACCTGAACAACGGCTGCTTTTACTGCTTGTTTGTCGTTTGTTATTGTTGTTGTCATTGTTGTTGTGTTGTTGTTTACAATATAAATCCGAAATGATCAGACAGTGTTACTGAATGTACATGAAGTTTTATATGGTCAAGTAGATGAGGTTTTTGGAAAAGGGGGTAGTCCGTTACCGATATTTCCTATCTTTACATGTTTTGAATTTACTTGTTTCAGGTTTTCAATTTACCAAACCTTACTATCAGGAGGTCATCGGTCAACCCATAACACTGACTTGTGAGGCTGATAACTTGATAAATTTAACTCAGATACAGATAACACGCGGTACTATCAACCGAGAAATCGCGCTGATTACTATGACGTCACAACACGTCAGCATCGAAGGTGTCATCATAGATGTCCATAACACTTGGTTACAGCCTTACGCTGGAAAGTTATCGGTGATCATTCAGAACACAACATGCGCCGACAAAGATAAATTCCATTGCAAAGCTGCCGGGTTTATTGCCAACACAACTGTCAATCTTACAAGTAAGTACGTTTCCATCAGTAATACACACCTTACAGGCCCAGATGCAGGATGTTTCAGCTGGTAATGTGGGGTGGGCGAAGATCGACTTGGACGGCGGACGAACAAAATCCCTCTCGTACAAAATCCATTCCGCTTATTATAGCGTAGGCGGAGAAAATCCCCCCGTAAATTTTCATAGGCGGAAAAAAATACACAAACACACATGCGTTCGCAAGCTAACATACATTCATGTATTTGGTGTCAAACTATAACTTGATATTTAACCACTATAAACGGGGACGTCTATATTTTTGCGTCTTTAGGGATAATACTGCAAAGAAGGTGATCAAAGAACATATGCATTTGGGTGGCATAATGTTTGCTTTGAAATGTTTAATTTTAAACAATGTGATTTTACAGTACAATTGAGGATACACACATATATATATTTCCACTTTAAGCTGGAAGACACATGCGATATTTTTGCATACAACTGGGGACTTTGATTATCCAATAACAATGAAGCTTTCTTTTATTTGCTTATACTGAATTACATGGGGCGCGACTGGATATTTACATATTATTGGCTTACATTAAGTAAATAGATAGGATTTATTCTCGACATAGATTTCCTATGTCTATACAAAATAAATAAATACAGACTTGACCGTCCAAACAGCCGACAATGCATGCATGCTATAGGCTTTCCTCTAAATCGAAATGGCGGCGACAGGAATATAATTTAACGTAAAGAATTCTTCTGTTATACATCTTTTCAAATGATGTAATTTTACAATAAAATTCTAGGAACACACATTCGTGTTTATTTTTACTCAACGAAGTAATTCTTAGATACATTGTATCAATCAACAACTTTGACTGTAACTGCTGAAAATGGGGACACCTCAAATATTTGCACTTATTTGTTTGTATTTGTTTTTGTTATTTTTATTGCTTTTGCTTTTTTTTGGATTACCATGCAGACAATGAACTATATAGGGTAAAATTATCGGTTCATAAAATGTTATAACATAGTGATTTTACGTCGTATAAATTATCTAGAGTAATTAGACAGTTTAACTTACACACATCGAGGTAATAGTGCGGCAAAAATGCCGAAATGAATTTATTATATCTTATAATATATCGAAGTTGACTTATTATGTCGTATAAGTTACAGCACTGGAGTATTAGGCCGTATACATGTTCAGCATGGCGTAATACGGTCAAATAAATTACTGACATGGAGCAATCAGGCAGTATTAACTACCTACGTGTTACTATAAATTTCCATAATTTACCGACATGGAGCTGCCATGCCGTAAAAATAGGCGAAATAGAATTATTATGCATATAAATTAACTACTTGGTGTTAAGGATAACCGACATGGAGTTATTAGACCATATAAATTGCCAACATAGAAATAATGTAAACATTATTTATAAATATATTTATATGTAATGACCTCAAAGCTGCATGTATGTATAATAGTTGAATAAAACAGCAATTGATCCTAAAGTGCATTGCCTGTGTAAATTCTTCGCACTCGATAACAATGACGGCGACAAAGTATATATTTTATTTTACCTAAAGGTCCCTTTCTATAACATCATTTCAAATGATGTCATTTTTACAACGGAATTCTCGAAACACAATCCTGTGTATTGTTCTCAAAACCAGGCCACACACAATAATTCTTGGATAACATTCGGGGACTTTGAACCCCTACAAATGTGAACATCACAATAATTTGCTCTTTTTTTTTTGGGGGGGGGGGGGATTACAATGGCTATGTTAAATAAACATGCATTGTATACAATAATATATGTTTGACACTTTTGTGACATGGTAGAACAGGAGACAACTAACCGAAAAAACTGTTGTTCCTAATAAAGTGTTGTTGTACAAATGTACAAAAATAATATTTTAAATGTCGTGTAGGATGTCAGGCTGAATGTTGTGGCAGCACGATTCAAAACTTGGTTGTTTTTAATGTCTTTGATCACCTTCTTTGCAGTATTATCCCTAAAGACGCAAAAATATAGAAGTCCCCGTTTATAGTGGTTAAATATCAAGTTATAGTTTGACACCAAATACATGAATGTATGTGAGCTTGCGAACGCATGTGTGTTTGTGTATTTTTTTCCGCCTATGAAAATTTACGGGGGGATTTTCTCCGCCTACGCTATAATAACTTGGTTATTTTAAATACAGTGCTGGAAGGTTTCTTTTCCTAATGTGTACCATGTGCATACACCAAGACCCTCGCATTGTCAACTGTTTGATCCAAATAAGAGACATAAATACACATGCAACAGTCCAGTCACTAGAAAGTCAGATGATGACGATTCAGTCTTAAGGGGCTTGTTTAGCCGTCTGTCACAGATCGACTATGTAACAGAGTAAAAGGTTCGACCGGATATATCATATGCGTGATATATTCGGTGAAAAAATGACACGAGCATCAAACGATTATACATATATTATAATAATGTAATATATTTGTGTGGCTTGTTTGTATATGCACATAAATATTACATGAAATGCAAACATTAATCTTTAAAGATGTTTTAATATAAAATAATAATTATTATTTGTATTTAAACTTCGTTTATGTTTTAATAGATACCTGAAGTTGAATGAATTTGAAACAGTTCAATTGACCAGTACTGACCACTTGAGGGTTATTGACCGGGATGGATTCAACCGGTTAAGATCACTGGTTAAAACAATACGTTCCAACCCTGAGTAGTTGTTGTAGAAGTAGTAGTAGTAGTTGAAGTTTTAGTTGAGGCTATAGTTTAAATAATAGAAATGTAGTTAATGTTGTTGTTTTTTGTAATTTGAGTAGAAAAGATGTATTTGTTTAGTAGTGGAAACAAAAGTTAAAAGTAGTGGAAGCAGTAGTAGTCGTTGTAATTGTTGCTTGTAGCAGTTGATATAAAATTAGTTATAGTATAACAGTTTCGCTTTAGTAGTAGTAATGGTGGCAGAAGCAGTATTAGGTGTTGTTGCAGCAAGAGCAGCATCATAAAAGTAATCAGCATCAGCAGTTATAGTAGCAACAGATACAGTAGTAGTAGTAGTAGATTTTGTAGCAGTAATACTAGTGGTATTTGTTCGCTTAGAAATTAGTAGTGGCTGTAGTAATAGCAGCTATGGTTATACTAGTAGTAGTTGTTGGAATAGTAGAAGCTGTTGTATTACATATATATATATATATATATATTAGAAAAGTTTATGCAGTACTCGGTGAAGCAGGTTGAAATAGGGGTTGGATAGATACATGAAATAAACTCAAATGCATTTGTTTTACAAAACAGACTGAGTAAAACATGTCCTTTGTCCTTTATATGTTTATTCTGACAGAGTGATATGGTAATATAAAGTTTCAAAACATATCATTTAAAAGATGAACTGATGTTTGATAACTTTGATCGTGCTTATCTTTCTTTTAAATTATAAGATGTACCTGAGCTATTCGACCTGAGAGGCTATGTGTTTTTCCTTATTGACTGTTAAACAACATAGAATATATTATGATTAATAATGACATGACAGATCACAATGTCATGTCATGTGCATAATACTAGATAATACTAGTTATTAAACAAAAATATCTTTTAAAGAAAAGCACACATTGTCAAAATTAAGATGCAGTCTGGAATCAAAATGCTGACAGCTTACAGTCTTAAGTCTATGTTATAAACCTGAAAGTATGCAATGATAACAGTTCTCTTTTTTCTCTTTTGAAGACACAAAAGTAGAAAAAACTGTAAATGCAACTTTGTATAGGTATGTAGGCCACACCCCTTCTCTAGTATAAAATTTATACAGTAAAACATGTATCTAAAACAACATGTAAATCAAGATCTATACATTTATTTATGGTATGCTAGTTTCTGGACGACACCCCAAACTTCCATGATATAGGTGACACAAATAAGTTTGAAATAACCCCTATGAATCTGATTAGGACAGAAAGACTGATAAAGGTTAACTCAAAAAAGCAAATTAATATATGCAATATCGTCAAATGCATATAACGATATATTGAATTACATCAAATTAAATCTAGAATATATTGAAGTTAAAGAAACAAAAGTTCATGCGTTTTTTGCCATTTTCATTGGTCGCCATTATTGTTGACAATTTAAATGCGCATGCGTGAGTGTCAAAAAGTGGAATGGCAAAATTATGGTGAAAATTGAAGGGAAAAAAACGATTCACTTCCACGCACTTGCTAGGTTTCTTGCGAGTACGGCATTCCTTCCAGAAATATTTATTTTACGTTTTATGCAAACACATACTCCCCATAATTTTTCGGTGGCGGATAATCTTACACCCCGTAATTTTTTAAAAGTTATACATTTGACATGCGCTGTATGTGAATTCATGGTCATGCTTCCCTTATAAAATCTGTGTTTTTAGAATGTCGGTGATGCGTTCTGAAGGGTATCTAAACAAAAAAGTATGTTTAATGCGTATATTACAATGAAACTTTAAACGGTAACCACAAAAACCTCTTGCAACTTAATTTTGTTGTAACTGGTTAAGTTATTAGTGCATAAAATGTATCCATGGTAAACATGAACAATTAAGCAACATTTTATGGCATTGTTAAAGTTATACTATTGTTTGCACTTTAAACCGGACAAAGCATAGTAAAATATTTTGAAATAATGTCATTTTTTTTCCTCTGCTTCATGTCAGAATCATTCCTCCACCATAAATATATTCTTATTATTATTCATCTCATGTCTTAAATAATCTACCCTGTCCGCATCTTCTTACCTTTTTATAATAACCCGAATTTTATATTATGTGAATGCCCATCTAAAATGCTAACTGACAAGTGAGGCGCATGGTAATGTAATTAATATTATTGTAAAAACAGTTATATAATAAATCTAAAAAAGTATAGCACGAACAACATTCTTAGTTCATTTGATTAGTTTCAAATCACGATGCAGGTGCTTACTTTTAGTTGTCTTACTTTGAGAGGATATTTTTATTTACACTGTTTGTTTGATAGAAAAGCCTTCAGGCAATGCGAGGTTAGAGCGCTCAACAAATCCTTTTGCTTACTGACCGTTCCAAGGCCGAAACTGCTATTTTTCTTTGTGTGTGTTATGTCTCGTCATTGTGCTTTTTGACACATTTACATTTACCCTGTTTGCCTTGGTCTAGAGGTAGTTTAGATTTAAATATATTCTGTTATTTTGATAGGGCCTTTTCTTATTTTACATATTGCATACATATTGTTAAATTCGTAGGTAAATAGTATCAATGTAAACTTCATATTACAACTACATTTAGTTCGTTATTCAAGCAGTACAGCCACAACATCAACTCGTCAGGAAATGCGAGGTTAGAGCTCTGTAAAACCGGTTTAAGCACCCAAGTCGGTCCATATTGCCTACTGACCGTTCCAAGGCGGTAACTGTCGGGTTTGCTCTTTTCGTTAAACGACTCATCACAATTTTGTTCTTACTTTTCGCTTGGCTTGCATGTGAAATACCTTTGTTCTGTGCCTTTTCGGTGTTTGGTATATATTGCAATGCTCATAGGACTTTGTCATATATTCTTATCAATAATTATACTAATTGTATGTTACTAATTTTTGATGTATATAAGCATTTACAACATTTTTTATCAGATTTGCTCAGTAACAGTGTAAATTGGTTTCCAAAACTCTAAATTAAGAATATTTTCACTTTTGGAACAGACTTTCTTGCAAAGTATCTCTGTGTGCGATAATTTTATATTGCATGTGCTGTTACAAGCTGGCCTTATAACATATCTACCTTAAGTGAATCTACGCGCATATTTTATTCGCTAGCTGAACTCATTGTATAATTGATTTACTCAAATTAGGTTGCAACGTTCCCTAAAGGTATATTTCGTACAGAAATGAATAAAACGTGTTATCATTAAGATACAAAAGAATAAATATGTTATTTTCACATACTCTTTTGGAACAAATTGAACAATTAGCCTTTCTTATATAGGTCTTCTACGACAATAGTGAATGTGGTCTGAACGGCACGTAATCTCTGTCTTGGAGATTGACAAACACTATGTGTAATGCATTACAAATTTTTCTGTCGTTCAAGGAGCTGCTGAACGTCCAACGCTGGTTCTGTCCTACCAGATTGTTGAGAATAAGCCTACTTGGGGTGATAAGATGTTCCATTGCTTGGCGCAGCTCGGCGATCAAAGTCGAACCATCGATATTGAAAGTGACATCAATGGAACGTTTTCTTCCATGACTAAAGGTCCAAATAAACTTGGAGACCTTCTAGGAGTCATTGAATATAGTTTTGCTGACTGCGGTTACCCTGTTAGGAGGAACTTTGAATTCAACAAAATAAACATGACTCTAGATCGTGTACGACTACGATGTGTAATTCATCCCGGGCCCGGAGAAAGCTTCCCAGCTTTGACCTCAGATGAAAAAGTCATCCACGTGGTACCAGGTAAGTTGATAAAGCTACTCATTTTATCAGAGAGTGTTTTATAGTTTCAATGCAGTTAGATAACTCATATATGATATTTCATCCGTATTGATCCCAACCAAAACCACGCCTTGGTCATTGTGTCTACACATGATAAACTTCACGAAGACACATCAGCTTCAATGAATATATAATTCAGGCAACGCATTTTAAGCAACATTATTCAGCTCAAATGTTTACCCCAAATACATTTTAGAAATAAACAGAATTTTTAATTGTATAGTCCACAGACCTGACTATGATATGATGTCAAAATACTACAGTAATATGTTAACAGAAAATAAACACTAAGTTTATACCTAGCATAATACTTGAACTTGAGCTAAATCTCAACTGAGAAGAGTCTGCGAGTGGGGCATGAATTGTCATGTCGGGCCTGGTTAATTTTGTAAACAAACGTTTGGTCTCCAATATATAACCTAGATCTTGTCGGACGCATCGAATCATGTCGCACATATGTAGAAGTAGCCAAATCTTATATGGATGATTTCGGCCATCCTGAAAATATAGATTCATAAATCATCATATTAACTTCGTATAGGGCTTATTGCAACTATCATAGTAATATTTGTGATCTTTCAATTTTTTCCCAAAACGTTCTTTTCTAAGTTTATATTTTTATTGTTTTATAATTGTTCTCTACTGGACTGTGAACCGTTCTTATTTCAGCTAATCATTGCTTGGAGAAACAACAAAAGACGCTGCTTCCTCACGTGTATTTCTCTTCACTGTATGTCAAGTGTTCGGAAGATGGTTCCGTCAACAGTGTACAGAAATGCTCGGATGGTCAGTGTTTTAACCCCACCTCAAAAGAGAGTGAACCGTGTGACCAGGCTGGTTGTACATAAGAGGATTTCCCTGACACTTTCTTTGCCAAATGAATCAGCTCACCTTGTTAGTACTCGGTGCGGGTACCTCTTTCAAAACATTTCGGCCATTTTGTTACGTTGCTACTCATGTGTAGACGAAATAATTCCACAACCTGTTTCTTACGTTGACGCAAGTGGTGAGACCGATAACCACGTTTATTTACCCATTTCTCCCTATGTCCCACTATAAGTGGATATTGTGTGCATTTGGTCAAACTGAAATTGTCTCCCTTGTTAGATAATATTCGAGGTAGTCCAAATAATAGGTAGGTCCTTTTAGGTGAAATCCTTGAAATGTATCGTCTATTGAAATACTTATAAATTTATAGAAAAGTGAGGTGCTTTTTTGATGATGCTTTACCTGGGAGTTATCACAAGAACTGCAAAAGTTAACACACACTCCAAAGAGTATATGCATAAAATCTGAGTAATCTAAATGAAAGGACCACATGTATCTAATACCTAAATAATACATTGTTATCTCCCTTTTACAAAAATGCTCGATATTATTACACATATACTTACTGTATATATTTGTATCTATATGTATAAAATATGTTACTAACTACAAAACAAACACAAGTAACGATATGATTACATGTATATTGATTGTGACGACAGTTAATTTACATTGATATCTTAAAGTGAATGACGTCTTGTATATTTAGTATAATTTTTGATTGAGTAACATTATTTTATTATTGTGTGTGCTAATACTCATATTGCGTGTTTTACATAAGTTTGGAATTTAAATGAAATTGACACTAAACAGTGTGTTCTAATCTGCTGCTTTTTAATTCAGTTTTCAGAATATGTAAACGGTTACTAATCTCTAATAGCAATTTGTACATACACGTATTTTATATGGACTTTGTATTAATGTCATTTTGAGTGAATACACATTCTACCAAAATATAATAACTTATGAAGATAAGAACACGTCTATAGCTATACTTATGGTTAGTTTTATAAATCGGCAATTAAAGATCTTCACAGTTCAAATTAAAAATTGCTCTAATTTAATTTGGATTGTGGTGTGTGTTTGGTGTATCCATAAAAGTAAAAAAATATGAATATTTTGCAAATATTTTACAATTAACTAGCTCGTTAAATCAGTTTATTATCTTAGTTTTCCAAATAACCACCTCTTTTAATCAACTCCTATACAGTGCCGTATCTCCCAAATAAACAACTCATAAAATCACCACAACTTCAGAGCCAAACACCGCTAAATCTAAAAAAGCAACATGTCAACACAAATATAACTCTTGAAACAAACAATTAACATATACACTTCTGCCAACAAACATTTCTGTGGGTTATGGATTCATATCTTTGCAGTTTCACCTCTTCTATTTTTTATTTGTCTTTGGGTTGGGATTTCTGTATCAATCGCACGCAAGTTAAAAGAGAGAAATGTATTATTAATATTTTTTCTTATTCTTATAATAGATAGGTTATGTTATATTTAATGAAAATACCTTACAAGAGACATTCAAAAACTAACAAATCAAACTATGTGGTAGAAGATTTTGGCAAGTTCATCTTAAACACTGCAAAATATTTTTGGAAAACTTTGAAAAATAAGTATGGCTATCAACAGCTTTCAAATTGGTTGGCATGACTACAATGTTAATGCATTTTGAAAAGTTTAAGTCTAGCCATTTAGATAACATGTTTGCTTTGTTTGCCTAAGGTCATTGTTTATTTCCGAAAGATACTGAAAACAGGACACTTGAAGTAGATACGACATTATATTTAACGTGACTATAGATACACCTGTAGATAATCACTTATATTTGATACATGTTCATGTAGACAATAAATATAACTTACACTTTATTTATCTTCTGTGTTATTGCTTAAGGCCGATTTAGCTGTTTTACTGGCTTATATTTGTTGTTGTGGTTATTGTTACTGTCGTTGTCGTTTGTTTGGTTGTTGTTTTGTTTTGATTTTATAATAATGATTAACGTTTCATCCGTGTTGAACAAGAGATATATCATGGCAATATCATAAACAGCAAATCCCTAAAATAAGTGTAACAAAAGAAGTAAAGTGATAATTAACAAATAGAAACCTTTTAAGCAGGTCGTAACGCGAATAAAACAAACGTGTCAGTAGTTTTATGTGATGGCATGGGATGTCATTTGGTGGCATTTTTGCCGATACCGTGCAGCGACAAATCTATTATTATAGCACAGGGGCACTTATGAGGTGCCCCAGGGACTGAACCCGGGCGGTCCATTATACTGACACCTACGAGTCAGGCGTAATGCTGTCCCCTTAGCCCCAACCGTTATGAGGGAAGCCACTACTACCAACTTTAAAGTCTTTGGTTTTACTCAGTCGGGGTTTGAACCCTCGACCTCCTGATCCATAAGCCAAGTTTTTTGTGATACTGCTCTCTTTTAAAATAATTTCATGACTCTGTGCTGAAAGAAGCGAGGGTGGGTCTTCTGGTGGACTAAAACAAGGTAAGCTATAAAAATGCAAGTAACTATAGTAAAGTTAAAACTGCGCTTGCGCGAATATACCTCGAAAGTATACTCACATAAACTGTAGTCATACTGACAAGATTATTAAAATTATTGTAATTTGCGGATCGTTTGACTACGCGTCGTGTATATAGGCTAGACTCTGTCTCGATGGCTTTCACATCTGTACACAACAATACCGTCCTACATTGTGACAGGGTTCCAAAATGTCTTCAGTGGAAAAACAAACAATGGTAAAATCGTTCTTGGTCGATATACGTGGGCAAGCGTCAGAATGCCCTGAAATATGATATATTTGGACCATTATTGTTTCTCTAGTGCAAACCAATAAATAATTGTTACCTTAAAGACACCGCGACATTCGAATTATCGGCGTCGTACATACATTTGAAAAGTAATGCGTAGCACCCAAGTAATCATTACATTTTCTCTTCGAAACACGCTGCACGGTTAGGTATTTATAAACTTAAAAAATCGCGTGACCAGTTTCTTTTGAAATCACGTTACATGATCATCCGGGTAATCAGCTCTGACGTCTAATGTTAGTTGAAATCGATATCGGAATTATTGATAGATTTGAAAAAGATAAAGCTATATATTTCACAATGTGTATTTTCGAACAGTTAAAGAAATGTTATAAACAAGGCTTTGCTTTACCTTAAGAATATGTTTATGCAGCTATTACGCACAAATTGTCTAGACCTAGGGTAAGATGTTGTTACATGTATAAGACATAGGCAAAACTTAATTACTCATTTTTGGATTTCGTGATGTTTATAAGGGTCATAGTTTTCCAAGTTCTCAGACAGTTTGTTACGAGATCTCTAAGCGTGGAATTGATATTAATGATGACAATATGCAGAATGTAACTTGTAACAGCGCTTTACTTTTTTAATTTATTTTACTAAAAAAAAATGCGTAAATTATATTTTAATATTGACGTTAATAAGAAAAGACTATCGTTTGCTAAACTGAACATGCTGTTTGAATGCAAAAAATATACAATAAATTTAATTGTATGTTAATATCACTTTTATGTCATTATTCATGGTTGATGACATACTCTTTTGTTTTACCTTAAAGCACTGTCTATTTATTTACGAAATTTAACCAACTGAAGGACCAGACTTTTCTTGGTATTCATGTCAAGGATCTTTCTCAATGCAACAACGGACCGTAAACGAGAGCTCTGTTTGGTTTGAACTTTGATACATAGTACTGGCAAAATCGTGGTGGTCCTAGCTACTTCCTGCCATTATTAGTGGAGGAAGGAACGTGAATGTGTATAACCACCTCTCCACATCAACTGTATAGCCCGATAACAATGAGGATGAAAGATCAACGCAATTATGACTTTTCTCTCCGCTTTGCACCACTCTAACTACAACTATTTTATCTTTGTATAATCTTTCATTTACATTTACATTCAATACTACAAGAGTACATGTATAAAGACCAGCCCTATTTGTTGACAGTCGTCTTGAAAACAAGTCTTTTTCTTATATCGTCTCCACTTCCTGGGTAGAGCTAGTACTTACGAAGAAGCAACTTGTACCTAGGACAATATTGCAAGTGATACGTGTTTCGCCTAAGGACCAAGATCTCGGGGTTGATATCGGTGTCTTTTTCAGGAACACCTTACAAAAGTCACAAACGTAATATTATTCGACATCGAAAAGAAAACTTCACCTTTGTCTAAGAGTGTCAATTGTAAACCAATTGACTATTATATTCAGAGTTACAACAAAGCTTTACTTGAAGTAAAAGAGTAGTCCGCCAATTCATTCATCTGTAAGTCACGTGGACAAGTAGCGGATAATCTTAGTCACATGGTATATACTCATTGCATTACGAGAAGACGATTACTCTGAAAATTTGCCATTGCCTTTATTTTTGTTTAGGTTGTAATACGGTTACTGCTTTTAAACGTTTTCAGCCAAACGAGCAGCCGTAATCAAGAGCTTTGCTGATTTCACACTCGGTAACCCACGAAATGGCTAATTAGCGACTTCCCATTTTGGCTTTCGTTTTTCGATGCTTTCGTCCATCCAGTGTGGATCCTTTTGGGCGAAAGGCCCGGGGTTCAAGCCCCAACTGGTTGCACATTTTCTTTATCTCACCCGGCTATAAACAGGAAACACACACATAAAGCGGCTTATCTTATTTTATGTACGTATTTGTTTCAAATGAATTCAACGTGTTTAAGGTTATACAGTTGTTGCTCAGTGTTGAAAAGAAATGTTTAAAAGGTAAGATATTGTTTGTTTGATATTTGCATCGTTAGGGCATTGTAGCATCATAATAGAACGGCCAGTAATTTTATTTTTTGGGGATGAATACCCGGGACAAATGTCTTGGTATAAAGCCGCCCACAAGGTATGTCAGGTGAAAAATCTCGTATAATATTCACCTTCTTCATCAGGATTAGATTTGAAGGTCGTATACCATATTTTACCTATACCTGAGACATATAACATGTTCTGGTTAATGTATGCATAATGGACACAAACTTATACTTAAAGCTGCTTGACACAAGAAAACATCGTATAATGTTTCTCTTTCAAAATGTAAATAAATACAATGGGGATTTCAGTCAAAAATATATATCGACGTCATAGCTGATTGCCATGAAGATCAATATCCTTACCTCAAAGGCAAGTTATCAAGTGATCTATTAGGTTTAGAGATAGCTTACTTTGCAAGGCTCGAATATGAGTAACATGTTTGTGGGGGTCGAGAAGTTTTATTTTTTGAAGGAAGGTAAGCGCACTCTAGAGGGAGAGGGAGAGAGGGGAGAGAGAGAAATGAGTGGGAAAAGAGAGTTTATTTGATAGTTATTGTGTCAGTCAGCATATTAATTTATAAAGTTAAGATCTGGATACTCAAAAGGTTTTACAGTTAAATTTAGAGTCACTGAGTTTATGGATAACAATGACAGACGTAATTATTGTTTTCTGCTAGGCTAAGAATGAATAAGATTGTTCAAAATCCTAAAATTAAACAAACAACTCTATAATAATGTATTTTTAAAGATATAACATAGACGTCTCTATGTTCAGAACATAAAATTTTTCTTTAACATCAGTCAACAGTATAAAGATATCTGCAGGACTAATAGATAACAATGCATCAGGACATAAGATGTCACGCACTGAATAACGTAGTTCTGGACATGGTCGGATTGAAACGATTTATAGTCTGCTAAAGAACATATGTGTACTTAGAAATAACACAGTGGAATAAACATTGTATGGTAAATTCTACAACACAACAAGGACAAGCACTCTCAATGTACATGAATGGATTTGCAATATATTTGCATAATACTGCTTAATTTAAATGTCAACTTGGGTAGGAGGAATAGGTGGTTCAAAATATTCACTTTCTTATCCATTGAGTACTCCTTAAGAGTACACTAAGTGTAAGTATACACTGATCCTTTGCAAGTGCCTTCATTTATAACGTAAGAAATATGTTTCATTTTCATGTAAGTTCATTTATTTTAAAGTCAATTGCGATCTTCGATAGGTGTATATGGTCTGTGGTTAAAGTTAATACTTATATTAATACGTCAATATAATTAAAGAGATGTCAGTATGCCAAAGGAAGAAAATGTTTGCCATTTACTAAGTTTTTCGCATTTTCATTTTCCAATAACAGCTTATTTCTTCAGATTTACAATGCACATTTATCCCGTCACTACGCCCTCTACTGACCTAATAAAGGGGGGTCGAATAAACTTAGGTTAATTAGGTCAGTAGGTGTATGAATATGTAAGGTCAAGGAACTACTTTTAAAAGAACGTTTCGTCAAGTTTAATTTATTCATTATAATTGATATTGTTTTCATTTTGCTGAAAATCTGTCAATTCAGATGTGTTTTTAATACATATAATAATTTACGTGGATTTAATAAAAAAAAAGGTTTTGAAAAAAAAGTAGTCTACAGGTGGATTTGAACCGGGTGCACTACTTTCCAACGTGAAGTACAGACACGTTATCCTACTGAGCTATTTCGTTAGCTGATTGTTATTGTGTCAGATGATGTATTTATTTCTACAGATAAATACGGAATATTAAAAAAAATGCGGAATATTAAAAAAGAATATATATATATATACTGTAAGTTCTCAATTCAAATGATATTTTTTTTCTATTTGATGACTTACTTTTATAAAAACAGCAATGACTTATGGGACTCTTTTTTGTGTGGTACTTCAGCCGTTAGAAACTTTTTGAGGGAGCAGTTATTAGTTTTTTTACAAATTACAAAACAACAACATATGATATATATGCATAAAGTTTAAAAGTGTTATTTAAAATTGAAAAGTGACGGGATAAATGGAATAATAAGTCAGTAGCAGATATTGTTATAGTTTATTCGGCTCAGGAGAAATAATTTTTTGTCTCGCCAAGGCTCGACAAAAATATTTCTCCTTTGCCGAATAAACTATAATCATATCTGCTACTGACTTATTATTCCCTATATATTATGGCTAAAGGACGGAGGATGTAATCGTTTCGATGCAGGCGCACCAGCTTTCTTTGGAGCATATTGTTAAAGAACAGAAAATGTTTGTGTTATATAGGCTCCATTAAGGTTTTTCTATACAATATGTTTTAAGTTCTAACCGAGAGTACTACATGGATTCATTAGAGTTTGTGGGATTTCAATTTTGGCGGCTGATATACGATACTTAGTATTTACTCATTGATGGTAACACCCAGACACCACAACGAAACCGTTGTCATTCATATTGACGATTCTTATAATTTATTGTGACAATATAAGGAAAAAAAGTCGTTATTTCGCAACATTCCTAGCGTCATAAAACCACGAACTGATAAAAGTCAGCCACTGGAGCCATTGTTCTGCAGAATAAAGTGAACACTTTTCCTCGTTGTTGTGATTTTTTTATTTATCTGTTTATTTATTATTCTGAAATTCTGAATAGCTGCTTAGTTTATCCCACGTATATACGCTTACCAATAAAATCATTTAAGCAATAAAATGAGGAAAGTGTATTATAATGTATAATATATAACACAGGTGGTCGAACAATACATTTCTTGTTTGAGGAAAATGATGAATGGTTTCAAATTTAGCGTCTTTCCTCAAGATTATATGTGACATGTTGTGCTTAAAAGATGTATGTGTTTTAAGATTTGAAAAAAAAAATCTTAATCGTTGCAATGGTTTTCAAATATTAAATCATTCTCTAGACGCTTTGTTCGCGGTCATAGTTTCTCACTACGAACCAGAAATAAACATGCGCATCATTTATTCCATTCGATCTGGATTGTGCTGGTATAGACGGGTGGGCGATGATAACTGCCATCTGGTTAATAGTATACAATCCAGAATATTATATCCCCGCGCGCGACCACGTTCACTTTCTCGCGCAACATAGATTCAGTTACATCACACATACAGCTCTGAAAACAGGTTGTCAGATAACAATGAACACACGTATCGGTTCACCGAGTCAATTTACGTAATACTGACTCTGCCTTAAAAATAATCGGGATCGGGATAGTTAATGCAACACATTATACAATGCATTATTATTTGATTACCGTCCACCAGAACTTATTTTATTTTTTAATTACACAACAAGATCACTATCAAAACAAACCTTTAATTTTCCTTATGTTCTGTATAACTCACACTACTGCATTCTGGTATTTCATTCCCATGCAATACCTCGACATCTGCGATTTTCTGTGACCGCGATTTTCTGCTCGACGATTTTCTCGACGAAATTTTCGTATTCCACCATTTATATCTGCACAATGTTTTATTGTTTGAGACAGATTTACTTAACCCTTTGCTGCTCGTTGCCGACATTTCACCAGGTAACTGTTGGGTCTATATGTCAACAAGGAAGCTGATGGAATTACCGAAGGTATAAACCAGTGGTCATTGTTCCCTCTGCTGGAGGATAACACAATATGACCTCTGGCGACCACGCCTTCAGGTTTAGACTAATCTATCAATCTTTTATTAGGCGTAAACATGCAGTTCATCGTCAAAACAACATAACATTGAGTTAATAATCATACAGATATGTGTACAAGAAAGAAAAAAGTGTGAAGTGAGCATATACAAATACAAAGTATGTCAAAATGAATGATTATGATAATTCTTTGATTATTAACTATTTACTTGTAAAGCAATGTCCCTTTAAGAAAAAGATATATAAATTCAGAATGATTCTTAATTAACGATGCTTAGTGTTAGTTGTTTCACTTTGACGGGATATTTTTATTTACACTGTTTGTCTTAATGCAGAAAAACCTCCAGGAAGTGCGAGGTTGGAGCGCTCCACAAACCAGGTTTAAGCACCCCAGTTGACCCTTTTGTCGGCTTACCATTCCAAGGCGGCGGTAACAGATGTTTTTTTTTTCTTTTTGTGTTATGTCTCGTCTTTGTGTTTTTGTCACATTTACATTTACCTTGTTTGCCTTTGTCTACAGGTAGATACAATTTTAATATCTGTGAAAATTTTGATAGGACTTTTTCTTATTTACGTATTCATACTCCGACATAATAATTTAAATAAATCAAGTGTAGGGAAAGAGCTAAAATACGAAGGCAGGAATAAATTTCTTAAATATCTGAAAAACGGACATACTAATAAGAAATGATTTTCGTTTTCGACTACATTCAAGTAACATAGTTTGCAAAGTGTAGTCTGCCGTTCGATATTATTTTTAATACGAGTGTAAGCAATACAATGATGTTTATCATCGATAATATCATATGGCTCAAATTCAAAAGGGTTCTTAACAAGACAAAAAGGTTTCTAGTTGTCTAGACTTTTAACTTGAAATAAACCAACACTGGATATATTGATCAAATTTTCTCTGTACAACAAAATTAACACAATTATCACTATGCAATCTATTGTTGAATATATATGATAAGCTTATGTTTTCAAACAATATAATATTTTCATATTTTTGTCCACTTTAATTAAAATTACCTTCAGTGTCAGTTAGAAAAGCCAGTCGGTACTGGAATGAATTGGAATATTTGTTAAGTTTAAACCAAAACTTTATTTAACGCATTTTGAGTATAATCAACAATAGAAATCTACCCAGCTCGGCATAGACAAAATCATGGCAATTATTGGGGTTACAGACAAACCCTGCTTAAGGAACTTGATGTGGACACGTTTAATGTCAACTGACTAATAAAACTCCCAAATTTCACATCCATAACATAAACTGTCAAATAGTTTCAACTTATCTACTGTAGTTAAAGGTAAACAATCAAGCAATGAGTTTAAAGAAAATGTCGCTTTTAATGCTCGATCAGCCAGGTATTTTTGTGATTGATAAAAGCAATAATTCGATTTCAGAGTAACACCTATATAAGTAAATTCATTTACATTTTGAAATATTTTGTTATTGTATACAAAACAAAAACAGTATCTACATTTCTAGAACGACGCCCGTTATAAAAAGAACATAACTGCAGATTTGAATACATTAACTTCGATTCCCCACATTTTACGAAATGAGTTTTGAAATCCCTCTGCGTATTTGAAAAAAAGAACAGTATCATCGGCAAATAATAACAAAAAATAAGTCAACACTATTGACTGTTACATTTTCATAAGCATCTACATGAGCAGATGATACTATGAACTCATATATAACGTTGATAATAAAAAATAATGAAAGGGATAATATTTCGCCCTGCTCCACTCCCGAAAAACTACCAAAGAAATCAGAGTAATTGTCATATTCCCCTTCACCACTTTCAACATTGGTATACATTGATTGCAATATGTGTAACATTTTAGACGAACAACCACTTCTTATTAATTTAACAAACATCCGGTTGCTATATACAACATCGAAGGCTATCTTCAAATCAATAAAACAGCAAAATATATTTACTGTACTGTTAAGTAAAAATACACAGACGACAGTACTTCGATTTTTTCTAAACCCCTATTCGAAACCGTTAAGAATTTCATTGTAATCATCCCAATCAGTCAGTCTTTTATAAATGATATGTGGAAATATTTAAAAAAAATACCTGTTATTGCTATTCCTCTATTATTAATAATATCATTCGAATATCCTTTTTTGGGAACAGGTACAATGATTTCCTTATTCCAACCAGTTGGATAAATGCCATTTGTGAAAATTTTAATGAGCAATTTACAAAGAACGGCAGATAAAATATAAATACTGTAAATTAATAATTCAGAAATCTTTTTTTCATCAAGTATCCCATATGTGTCTCTTTTAAAAGAGCTAATAGCGAACATAACCACAACAATATTAATCAAACAATCAGATGAATCAATATTAATATCAACGCGAGAGCACTCATCTAATTCATCATCAATATCTTCATTTACGAAAATGCTATCATTACAAAAAAAAATGTCTAAAATGAATGAAAAACCATCAGCTGCAACATTAGATGTTCTATAATCACAACCAGTGTCAAAGTTATGATCATATTAACGACACAAAGGCATCCGACATATGTTCGCTTATTACCCCGTGCTCACTGTGGGTCACCTGAAATTATTAGATAAATTATTAGATAATGAATACAAAATTATAGTTGATCAACTTATAATTTGACCATTCATTTTCATATGAAGCACGCTCCTGAATCTGCACAATATAATTTCTGAGAAACAGTATATACTTTGTCAATGGTTAAAACTTGAACTAATTCTCATTTTGTTCGTTCTAGTTCAAATAATATCCACCTAGTCCAAATACAATGTGATCAGTACATGTATAATTTTAATGGTATCAATCCAATTTTATTACGTCTGTTTTAGATCTAAGAATACGCCGTCACTTTGACAGTGTTGTTTCAAATATATTTGCTTTTTGTTTCTCTGCTTGTATATGAGAACCGCCTAAAATGTGCGAGGTAATTGCTTTATTAACTTGTTAAAGCAACACGATCGGCATTTTTGACGATGGACCGTTCCAAGTATGTTTGCTGATGAGTCAGCTCTACTTTAAGTTGTCTTTATTGTTTGTTACTTTTACATTTCGCTGCCATATGAATAGCATTGTCTTGGATTTTCCTTTAAAAATTTTAATAAATGTTCCCATACTGATAACACCTTGTCATATTCCAATGCTAATGTAATGGTTTATTGTATAAAGGTGCATGTGATGCGTTCTATTCTTTCTTTGTTTGATATTTGAGCAATAAAATGTATCTAGGTAAATGTATTATTGAAAAAGACCAAATATGTATTAAAACGAAGAATAAAAAGATAACAAGGCAGCAATTATTTTGTTCGATTAACTGTAACTTTACCCGAAAAAACTCGAATATATTCATTAAAACAAACGTAAATAAGTATCTGTTTGTAGCATCACTGCGTTTCTAACGTATAAGATATCATTATATGAGTGACTCAAAAAGTACGTGAAGACAAAAAGTTTGGAAGTAGAAAAGTGTTAATAAGAATATATGTCAATATCCTATGAGCAGTGCATCATATACCAACATTTGAAAAGGCACCGGACAAAGGTATTCATAAGGCAAATGTTAAAGTAAGAACAAATATGTGATGAGTCATTTCACAAAAAGACCAAAGCCAACAGTTACCGCCTTAGAGCGGTCAGTCGGCAATTTGGACCGACTAGGGTGCTTAGCCTGGTTTTACAGAGCTAAAGCCTAACACCTCCATCGGGGGTGGGTGGTCTCAAATGCAAGCAATGAAAAGAAAGCCGATCTATTTGAATAAAAATGTCCAAGCGCTGACGTTTTTCTTTGATATGTTATGACGAAAGTAGTGACGTCATTAAAAATAATGTCCGCATAGTATTTAGAAGATATACAGGTATTATTTCTATTAGAAGAACTACACAAAATTGTATATTGTAATTAAAAACTATTTTTTTAATCCAGAAAAGACAATTACCAGTGTAGTGTAAATGGTTGTAGCGTCCTGTTCATGTACAGATGGAATTAAGGAAGTAAAAGCCAACGTCCATCAAAGGAATTACACGTAATAATCCTTAGGCCTAAAAAATGTGTTTGTTTCTGGTTAACCGACCGATCGTATCTTTTTAGCGCCGACCGTAACTTATTACAGCCCTCCCAAACAAATGCTACGAAAAGCCGACCGACCGGGTACGTGCGTAACGGAATTAATCCGAAATGTGAATTCATCAATAATTTAGCCCTCGCCCATTGTCATTGTCAACAAAATGGCTGCGCCATGAAAATTGACATATGTTCTCACCATAAAGAAGAAATAAACGTGATTAAAGCTGTTACAAATAGCAGCACGGTGTACGAGGTATATGAGCCATTTACCGGCGGAAAGACATTAGATTTTGAGGCAAGATAATCTGGTTAAAATTGTGGCGTTATTTACAAATTCTAGTGGTAAATTCGGCGATTTTTTTTTATTTCCCGATCTCATGTTGTTTCATTGCATTGTTTTTCATTAAATAAATTCTTCCTAAAATTCTGTTGTTTCGTTTTCAGACACTTGGATTTAAAGTTATTTAAAACAGAGGACACAACCTATACACACACTGTAAATAATTGTCTAAATAAATAAATTTCCTTCTAGTAACAATTAAAATGCAGTAAATCAGATTCCAACAGAGTGATATATTTGTAAAAACAAAATATTTTATTTTAATGACATACAGTTGTAGTTTGTTCTACAGTATTTCATAATGTTTATTTCAGACAACTTTACCAGGTGAAAGTTTATCTTCAAACAGAAATGGGTATTTGCTTGAAAATGGTCTGATGATTGGGGATATTAAAAGCGTGTATCCAGAAATAAGAGGTCTGAATTTCAAATGTAAATGTTCATCAGATTGTGCTAAAGAGTCATCTCAGACTAGTACTAAGCAGGCAGCAACGACAGTGAATGCTTTCAATATCTTGATGTCTGGTGAGAAGGTTGAAATCCAAAAGAAAGCAAGGTTAAAAAAAGATCATATATGTTATTTGATTTATATTTAGTTTTAAAATAGAAAAAGAAAAGAGATATTAGTCATTTCTTTTCCTCTTTTCCTGCATTTTAAGCATTTAGAACAAAATTAAAAAAAAATAATCAACAGATTTATACATGGTATATCATTTTTTAATAAGAAAAATATGTGTCTGACAAATTTATATATCTGTAATCTGTAAATTTTTCAGTGTCAATAATCACAAAGATGAAATGTACAATGACCTTGTGGACCTGATGGTGAAAGGGAATTTTAAAATACACAAAGTATCAGTTGCTGATGAAGGAAGCTATATAACCCAAGTATGTCACTACACAAACTTTGTTTTATTTATGTCAGAAACAAAAGTCAAAGGTATTGTTGAAAAACTGTATGTCCAACTATTAAAATGATCTCACAGTATAATCATATCACAGACACATTTAAGAAACTACAGTACTAGACAATATGGTACCAGACATGGAACCGGTCGCAATAGCTCAAGTGGTAGAGCACCGGGTTTTCGGATCGGGAGGTCGCGGGTTCGAACCCCGCTGACTCCGACCAAAGAATTCAAAGTTGGTAGTAGTGGCTTCCCTCCTAACGCTTGGGGCTAAGGGACAGCATTACGCCTGACTCGTCGGTGTCAGTAGAGTGGACCGGCCGGCTTCAGTCCCTGGGCACCTCATAAATGCCCCTGTGCTATAATTAGAAATGTCGCTGCACAGTATCGGCAAAATGCTGGCAAATCCAGACATGTAAAATTTGTTGTTGATTTTTAGTTTCTGATTATGTCAAAATGGGCAGTATTATAGTTACATGAATTTTAGTATATGTCTATTTTTTATGTACATTTTTACATTCACATTTTATAGGATCTTTTATAACGGGGTTCTTTCCGGTATTTTTATTTTTTTTATAAATCAAATAAATGCCTACAAATAATTAAAGATACAAAATATTTACATTAAAGTCCATTTTATATATTTTAGGTCCTAACAAATGCCTTGTGGTATTTGACCAATCAGCATATGACAATCAACGAGACAGCCAAAAAAATTTAAGATGTGTTGCCTATCCCACCGGACTTTGATGCTTCCCAGGGATATAATAATACTAAAAGAAAAAAACTTAAAACACAGTCTCTTAGCAAACAAGATGTCAATCACATGCAGTGGCTTTGTTCAGTTTATGCCTAAGACCTACGTTAAAAAGCAGTGTCACTTGGCGTGGTTTCAAAGTTGTTGTTGAAAGTCTTGCAAAATGCTTGGCAAATTATAGTGCATATTTAGAAGAACAGAAAAAGGGCCAAGAAACCCGTCAGTCTTGTATGCATTCTTCTAGAAGAGTTCTAGAAAACATCTTTGTAGATAATCATGCAGGTTCTCTGTTCATTAAGGATAAATACAAATTATTTGATATAGATGTGTCAAATGCAGAAATTTTAGTTCCTGTATTATTTGAAGAAGATACACATCTTGAAAAGCCATTTGAAAGTTCAATTCAGAAATTAAGATTTTTTGAAAACATTAAGCTGACCTCATCTATTGATTTATTTTGTTATTGTCCTGGAGGTGGTATCTCAGCCATATACTTTGCAGCCAAAGTCCGGGATAACAGATCTGAAAATGAAATTCAGGCAGAACCGCTTCGTGTAATTGCTCAGATAATTGGCAGATTGCCAGAATATCACACAAGAGCTATGAAACGTGAGTTTAAACAGTAGCTTGGATTAATAACATCTTTTAAACCAGCAGTGGCTGATTTTGTATATAAGATGATTGCATTAGATGCCTCACAGGCTACGAATCCTGAAACTCAGTGTTTGTTAGACTTGGCTTGTTATGCAGTGATGTGATCGAACTATCATATTACAGTTCAAATCTTGGTAGAAGAGATATATTTTGTTATTGTGCTCTGCAGATGCTGAAACATCACAGGAATTACTTAAGATATATAAAACAGTGCTTCCAATGTATGGGGATTGTTCATCTGAGGGTTTCACTGCTGTATGCCAGAGGCCATATGGCAAACAGAAATGAATGTTCTAGTCACAAGTTAATATGTTGGTAGTACAAATGCATTCAAAAGAAAAGTGCTGTATTAGTATTACTAATACATGCTATACATATACAATATGTCTTTTTCATTTTTTAAAAATGTACTGTTCTGGTCAAAGGTTAACCTTTTACTCCAGAGATACACCTATAACGAACAGTGTAGATCCAGATCACCCGACACATTTGTGTCATCTGATCGGGTCTACAATCTTTGCTTTTTTATTTATTTCTAACCAAGATGCGACCAGTGCAGATCCAAATCAGATAGCACAGATGTGCCGGCTGATCTGGATCTACACTGGTTACACATGATTAAAAATGTGTATAAATGGAGGAAAGGGTTAATATGTTTGCAGTAGAAATGTTGTTTTTTTTCCGAAGTAAAGTGCTGTATAACTGTATGATAAACAATATTACATACTTCTTTTCAATTTTGAATATTATTATAGTCACAAGTTGTGTTAGCAGTAGAAATGCTTTCCAAAAGGAAAGTGCTGCATATCTGTCACATATTCTAGTCAGTTTTATTGTTAAACATATATTTCTGTGTTCCATTTTCTAGTAAGTTGTAATTTTAAATTTGCAACATTATAATGTGGATATTTAAGAATACATTTTAAAATGTTTACAAAATCTTTGTATTTAATACTACCATTATTTGATATTCATGATTGTTCTAGTGTTTCTGCCTTGTATAAATAGCTGTGTCATTGTACAGGATCTTGATATCTTACCACTGATTAACCTCTATTACAAATTAGCTATTACATATACTATAAAAGTATGTATAAAGTATACTCGTTTCATAAACAAATACAAGTTTTTGATAATGGAAGTTAATAAGTGATGGAATTTCAAAATTCAAAGTGAAAGAAATATTTCTTCATATTATAGCAAGAAAATGCAACTTTAAGTTCAAACACTGGTTTTTTAGTTTCAATGGAATTACAGTATAAAAGGCAGTAAGTTTTCCCTTCTCTACTCTCCAATACCTTCAAAGATACCTGAAAAAAGATAGCTACTAAAACAATTTTAATATTTGATGTACTTACAACCAAAAGGCAAATTAGAAATATGACATATACCTTGACTTTGGTTCCTCCTTTCCCCCGCAAAGAAAAAAATGCCTACCTACTGACCCATTGTTTTTCCACAGGTGTAACCAGAAACAAACCTTTTTTTGGGCACTGAAGGATGAATTAAATGACAACATAGATTACATGCAGGGTGGGGGGGAGTTTTTTTATGACCGCCACACTGCACAGGCAAATATGTGATGAGTCACTTAACAAAAAGAGCAAAGATGAAGTTTTAAATTATAATATGTTACAAAACACTCTGGAACATGTCACTGCTTCCTAATCGTGATACCAGATGAGCGAGTTAAGTTATCTTAAATCAAGGTCTTTTGTAGTCTGTTGACGTGTTATGTTTAAATAAGTCTGTAGCCATTCAGGAACGATATTTTATAAAGGTGTGTTTGGGGGGTGGGGGCGCGAGGGGCTTATGATGCAGTTAGCTATCTCAACAGGAATACATTAATGATAATATTACATTCGTCGTTTAGAATTATTTCAGCTTAAAATGAGACAAGATGATAACATTCTAGATGAATTCGGTTATTTTTGGAAATATTTTGGGGAAAAGCTTTTATATTTTTATAAATGCTGAAAAGTGTCATCAAATAAGTTCATATGCCTAGCTATGCTATCCCCATGCACCCAATTTTTTAAGTTATGTTTCTTTCTTTTTATCATCTTTGGTTTTATTCTTTTGAATATTTTACCACTTAAGCGTCCTTGAAATAAATTACCTTTAAACTAGACGGCTTTTTTAAAAATAATTTTGCTTTATTAATACTTCTGCAATGTCATCAGGGAATTTACCTTTTATGTAAACAGGTGTTTTCAGTTCATCGTAGTTATTTAAATGCACAAAGGAGATACCTTGATGTCTATCATTACTATCCACAAACTCGTTTTTCAGGTACAAAAAGCTGCGACTGTATTTTACATCCTTATTCGTTTAGCAGTACTGTTTAGCATAATACATTCAAGAAAAGACAACCAATATACAAATACCGTGATTAGAGACATATATGTAATTAACTGTCTGTCACAAGAAAACAAAGAATAATCAACACAACCAGCATGATTTTACTGTTTGTACTTCCACCACCAACACTATCACTACTACTGTTACTACTACTACTACAACTACTACTACTATACTACTACTACTACTTCTACAACAACAACAACTACTACTACTACTACTGCTGCTAATAATAATAATAATAATAATAATATTAATAATAATAATAATAACAATAATAATAATACAAATGAAAATTCTATAAAAAGATTTGCATATACATATCTATATTTTCAGGCGATTTAACAATTACATGTATTTCAATGCATCAATCAATGACGTAAACATTAAAAAACAAAGAACATCAAATAAACGTACAACTAAACGCACGACACGTCTAGTTTATTTTATTTGGCTTTAGTTAAGGATTTATATTAACTATTTCTAATAATCCTTCTTTACACAAACCTTTTCTGATAATAATCATGTACAAACAAAATTTCGCCCTGCTCCACTCCCGAAAAACTACCAAAGAAATCAGAGTAATTGTCATATTCCCCTTCACCACTTTCAACATTGGTATACATTGATTGCAATATGTGTAACATTTTAGACAAACAACCACTTCTTATTAATTTAACAAACATCCGATTGCTATATACAACATCGAAGGCTATCTTCAAATCAATAAAACAGCAAAATATATTTACTGTACTGTTAAGTAAAAATACACAGACGACAGTACTTCGATTTTTTCTAAACCCCTATTCGAAAGCGTTAAGAATTTCATTGTAGTCATTCCAATCAGTCAGTCTTTTATTAATGATATGTGGAAATATTTTAGAAAAATACCTGTTAATGCTATTCCTCTATTATTACTAAAATCATTCGAATATCCTTTTTTGGGGAACAGGTACAATGATTTCCTTATTCCAACCAGTTGGATAAATGCCATTTGTGAAAATTTTAATAAGCAATTTACAAAAAACGACAGATAAAACATAAATACTGTAAATTAATAATTCAGAAATCTTTTTTCATCAAATATCCCATGTTTGTCTCTTTTTAAAGAGCTAATAGCGAACATAACCATAACAATATTAGTCAAACAATCAAAGGAATCAATATTGATATCAACGCGAAAGCACTTATCTAGTTCATCATCAATATCTTCATTTACGAAAATGCTATTATTACAAAAAATGTCTAAAATGAATGAAAAACCATCAGCTGCAACATAAGATGTTCTATAATCACAACCAGTGTCAAAGTTATGACCATATTAACGACACAAAGGCATCCGACATATGTTCGCTTATAACCCCGTGCTCACTGTGGGTCACCTGAATTTTTTAGATAAACTATTAGATAATGAATACAAAATTATAGTTGATCAACTTATAATTTGACCATTCATTTTCATATGAAGCACCCTCCTGAATCTGCACAATATAATTTCTGAGAAACAGTATATACTTTGTCAATGGTTAAAACTTGAACTAATTCTCATTTTGTTCGTTCTAGTTCAAATAATATCCACCTAGTCCAAATACAATGTGATCAGTACATGTATAATTTTAATGGTATCAATCCAATTTGATTATGTCTGTTTTAGATCTAAGAATACGCCGTCACTTTGACAGTGTTGTTTCAAATATATTTGCATTTTGTTTCTCTGCTTGTATATGAGAACCGCCTAAAATGTGCGAGGTAAGTGCTTTATTAACTTGTTAAACAACACGATCGGCATTTTTGACGATGGACCGTTCCAAGTCTGTTTGCTGATGAGTCGGCTCTTCTTTAAGTTGTCTTTATTGTTTGTTTCTTTTACATTTCGCTTCCATATGAATACCATTGTCTTGGATTTTCCTTTGAAAAATTTAATAAATGTTCCCATACTGATAACACCTTGTCATATTCCAATGCTAATGTAATGGTTTATTTATTGTATAAAGGTGCATGTGATGTGTTCTATTCTTTCTTTGTTTAATTGTATAATTGAAAAAGACCAAATATGTATTAAAACGAAGAATAAAAAGATAACAAGGCAGCATTAATTTTGTTCGATTAACTGTAACTTTACCCGAAAAACCTCGAATATATTCATTAAAACAAACGTAAATAAGTATCTGTTTGTAGCATCACTGCGTTTCTAACGTATAAGATATCATTATATGAGTGACTCAAAAAGTACGTGAAGACAAAAAGTTTGGAAGTAGAAAAGTGTTAATAAGAATATATGTCAATATCCTATGAGCAGTGCATCATATACCAACATTTGAAAAGGCACCGGACAAAGGTATTCATAAGGCAAATGTTAAAGTAAGAACAAATATGTGATGAGTCATTTCACAAAAAGACAAAAGCCAACAGTAACCGCCTTAGAGCGGTCAGTCGGCAATTTGGACCGACTAGAGTGCTTAGCCTGGTTTTACAGAGCTAAAGCCTAACACCTCCATCGGGGGTGGGTGGTCTCAAATGCAAGCAATGAAAAGAAAGCCGATCTATTTAAATAAAAATGTCCAAGCGCTGACGTTTTTCTTTGATATGTTATGACGAAAGTAGTGACGTCATTAAAAATAATGTCCGCATAGTATTTAGAAGATATACAGGTATTATTTCTATTAGAAGAACTACACAAAATTGTATATTGTAATTAAAAACTATTTTTTAATCCAGAAAAGACAATTACCAGTGTAGTGTAAATGGTTGTAGCGTCCTGTTTATGTACAGATGGAAATAAGGAAGTAAAAGCCAACGTCCATCAAAGGAATTACACGTAATAATCCTTAGGCCTAAAAAATGTATTTGTTTCTGGTTAACCGACCGATCGTATCTTTTTAGCGCCGACCGTAACTTATTACAGCCCTCCCAAACAAATGCTACGAAAAGCCGACCGACCGGGTACGTGCGTAACGGAATTAATCCGAAATGTGAATTCATCAATAATTTAGCCCTCGCCCATTGTCATTGTCAACAAAATGGCTGCGCCATGAAAATTGACATATGTTCTCACCATAAAGAAGAAATAAACGTGATTAAAGCTGTTACAAATAGCAGCACGGTGTACGAGGTATATGAGCCATTTACCGGCGGAAAGACATTAGATTTTGAGGCAAGATAATCTGGTTAAAATTGTGGCGTTATTTACAAATTCTAGTGGTAAATTCGGCGATTTTTTTTTATTTCCCGATCTCATGTTGTTTCATTGCATTGTTTTTCATTAAATAAATTCTTCCTAAAATTCTGTTGTTTCGTTTTCAGACACTTGGATTTAAAGTTATTTAAAACAGAGGACACAACCTATTCACACACTGTAAATAATTGTCTAAATAAATAAATTTCCTTCTAGTAACAATTAAAATGCAGTAAATCAGATTCCAACAGAGTGATATATTTGTAAAAACAAAATATTTTATTTTAATGACATACAGTTGTAGTTTATTCTACAGTATTTCATAATGTTTATTTCAGACAACTTTACCAGGTGAAAGTTTATCTTCAAACAGAAATGGGTATTTGCTTGAAAATGGTCTGATGATTGGGGATATTAAAAGCGTGTATCCAGAAATAAGAGGTCTGAATTTCAAATGTAAATGTTCATCAGATTGTGCTAAAGAGTCATCTCAGACTAGTACTAAGCAGGCAGCAACGACAGTGAATGCTTTCAATATCTTGATGTCTGGTGAGAAGGTTGAAATCCAAAAGAAAGCAAGGTTAAAAAAAGATCATATATGTTATTTGATTTATATTTAGTTTTAAAATAGAAAAAGAAAAGAGATATTAGTCATTTCTTTTCCTCTTTTCCTGCATTTTAAGCATTTAGAACAAAATTTAAAAAAATAATCAACAGATTTATACATGGTATATCATTTTTTAATAAGAAAAATATGTGTCTGACAAATTTATATATCTGTAATCTGTAAATTTTTCAGTGTCAATAATCACAAAGATGAAATGTACAATGACCTTGTGGACCTGATGGTGAAAGGGAATTTTAAAATACACAAAGTATCAGTTGCTGATGAAGGAAGCTATATAACCCAAGTATGTCACTACACAAACTTTGTTTTATTTATGTCAGAAACATAAGTCAAAGGTATTGTTGAAAAACTGTATGTCCAACTATTAAAATGATCTCACAGTATAATCATATCACGGACACATTTAAGAAACTGCAGTACTAGACAATATGGTACCAGACATGGAACCGGTCGCAATAGCTCAAGTGGTAGAGCACCGGGTTTTCGGATCGGGAGGTCGCGGGTTCGAACCCCGCTGACTCCGACCAAATAATTCAAAGTTGGTAGTAGTGTCTTTCCTCCTAACGCTTGGGGCTAAGGGACAGCATTACGCCTGACTCGTCGGTGTCAGTAGAGTGGACCGGCCGGCTTCAGTCCCTGGGCACCTCATAAATGCCCCTGTGCTATAATTAGAAATGTCGCTGCACAGTATCGGCAAAATGCTGGCAAATCCAGACATGTAAAATTTGTTGTTGATTTCTAGTTTCTGATTATGTCAAAATGGGCAGTATTATAGTTACATGAATTTTAGTATATGTCTATTTTTATGTACATTTTTACATTCACATTTTATAGGATCTTTTATAACGGGGTTCTTTCCGGTATTTTTAATTTTTTTTATAAATCAAATAAATGCCTACAAATAATTAAAGATACAAAATATTTACATTAAAGTCCATTTTATATATTTTAGGTCCTAACAAATGCCTTGTGGTATTTGACCAATCAGCATATGACAATCAACGAGACAGCCAAAAAATTTTAAGATGTGTTGCCTATCCCACCAGACTTTGATGCTTTCCAGGGATATAATAATACTAAAAGAAAAAACTTAAAACACAGTCTCTTAGCAAACAAGATGTCAATCACATGCAGTGGCTTTGTTCAGTTTATGCCTAAGACCTACGTTAAAAAGCAGTGTCACTTGGCGTGGTTTCAAAGTTGTTGTTGAAAGTCTTGCAAAATGCTTGGCAAATTATAGTGCATATTTAGAAGAACAGAAAAAGGGCCAAGAAACCCGTCAGTCTTGTATGCATTCTTCTAGAAGAGTTCTAGAAAACATCTTTGTAGATAATCATGCAGGTTCTCTGTTCATTAAGGATAAATACAAATTATTTGATATAGATGTGTCAAATGCAGATTTTTTAGTTCCTGTATTATTTGAAGAAGATACACATCTTGAAAAGCCATTTGAAAGTTCAATTCAGAAATTAAGATTTTTTGAAAACATTAAGCTGACCTCATCTATTGATTTATTTTGTTATTGTCCTGGAGGTGGTATCTCAGCCATATACTTTGCAGCCAAAGTCCGGGATAACAGATCTGAAAATGAAATTCAGGCAGAACCGCTTCGTGTAATTGCTCAGATAATTGGCAGATTGCCAGAATATCACACAAGAGCTATGAAACGTGAGTTTAAACAGTAGCTTGAATTAATAACATCTTTTAAACCAGCAGTGGCTGATTTTGTATATAAGATGATTGCATTAGATGCCTCACAGGCTACGAATCCTGAAACTCAGTGTTTGTTAGACTTGGCTTGTTATGCAGTGATGTGATCGAACTATCATATTACAGTTCAAATCTTGGTAGAAGAGATATATTTTGTTATTGTGCTCTGCAGATGCTGAAACATCACAGGAATTACTTAAGAAATATAAAACAGTGCTTCCAATGTATGGGGATTGTTCATCTGAGGGTTTCACTGCTGTATGCCAGAGGCCATATGGCAAACAGAAATGAATGTTCTAGTCACAAGTTAATATGTTGGTAGTACAATTGCATTCAAAAGAAAAGTGCTGTATTAGTATTACTAATACATGCTATACATATACAATATGCCTTTTTCATTTTTTAAAAATGTACTGTTCTGGTCAAAGGTTAACCTTTTACTCCAGAGATACACCTATAACGAACAGTGTAGATCCAGATCACCCGACACATTTGTGTCCATCTGATCGGGTCTACAATCTTTGCTTTTTTATTTATTTCTAACCAAGATGCGACCAGTGCAGATCCAAATCAGATAGCACAGATGTGCCGGCTGATCTGGATCTACACTGGTTACACATGATTAAAAGTGTGTATAAATGGAGGAAAATGGTTAATATGTTATATGCAGTAGAAACGTTGTTGTTTTTTTCCGAAGTAAATTGCTGTATAACTGTATGATATACAATATTACATACTTCTTTTCAATTTTGAATATTATTCAAAATTTACAGTTCTAGTCACAAGTTGTGTTAGCAGTAGAAATGCTTTCCAAAAGGAAAGTGCTGCATATCTGTCACATATTCTAGTCAGTTTTATTGTTAAACATATATTTCTGTGTTCCATTTTCTAGTTAGTTGTAATTTTAAATTTGCAACATTATAATGTAGATATTTAAGAATACATTTTAAAGTGTTTACAAAATCTTTATATTTAATACTACCATTATTTGACAGTGTTTCTGCCTTGTATAAATAGCTGTGTCATTGTACAGGATCTTGATATCTTACCACTGATTAACCTCTACTTCAAATTAAGCTATTACATATACTATAAAAGTATGTATAAAGCATACTCGTTTCATAAACAAATACAAGTTTTTGATAATGGAAGTTAATAAGTGATGAAATTTCAAAATTCAAAGTGAAAGAAATATTTCTTCATATTATAGCAAAACAATGCAACTTTAAGTTCAAACACTGGCTTTTTAGTTTCAATGGAATTACAGTATAAAAGGCAGTAAGTTTTCCCTTTTCTACTCTCCAATACCTTCAAAAATACCTGAAAAAAGATAGCTACTAAAACAATTTTAATATTTGATGTACTTACAACCAAAAGGCAAATCAGAAATATGACATATACCTTGACTTTGGTTCCTCCTTTCCCCCGCAAAGAAAAAAATGCCTACCTACTGACCCATTGTTTTTCCACAGGTGTAACCAGAAACAAACCTTTTTTTATGGCACTGAACGATGAATTAAATGACAACATAGATTACATGCAGGGTGGGGGGGGGAGTTTTTATGACCGCTACACTGCACAGGCAAATATGTGATGAGTCACTTAACAAAAAGAGCAAAGATGAAGTTTTAAATTGATATGATACAAAACACTCTGGAACATGTCACTGCTTCCTAATCGTGATACCAGATGAGCGAGTTAAGTTATCTTAAATCAAGGTCTTTTGTAGTCTGTTGACGTGTTATGTTAAAATAAGTCTGTAGCCATTCAGGAACGATATTTTATAAAGGTGTGTTGGGGGGGGGGGGGCGAGGGGCTTATGATGCAGTTAGCTATCTCAACAGGAATACATTAATGATAATATTACATTCGTCGTTTAGAATTATTTCAGCTTAAAATAAGACAAGATGATAACATTGCTAGATGAATTCGGTTATTTTTGGAAATATTTTGGGGAAAAGCTTTGATATTTTTATAAATGCTGAAAAGTGTCATCAAATAAGTTCATATGTCTAGCTATGCTATCACCATGCACCCAATTTTTTTAAGTTATGTTTCTTTCTTTTTATCATCTTTGGATTTATTCTTTTGAATATTTTACCACTTAAGCGTCCTTGAAATAAATTACCTTTAAACTAGACGGCTTTTTTAAGAATAATTTTGCTTTATTAATACTTCTGCAATGTCATCAGGGAATTTACCTTTTATGTAAACAGGTGTTTTCAGTTCATCGTAGTTATTTAAATGCACAAAGGAGATACCTTGATGTTTATCATTACTATCCACAAACTCGTTTTTCAGGTACAAAAAAGCTGCGACTGTATTGTACATCCTTATTCGTTTCGCAGTACTGTTTAGCATAATACATTCAACAAAAGACAACCAATATACAAATACCGTGATTAGAGACATTTATGTAATTAACTGTCTGTCACAAGAAAACAAAGAATAATCAACACAACCAGAATGATTTTACTGTTTGTACTTCCACCACCAACACTATTACTACTACTGTTACTACTACTACTACAACTACTACTACTATAACTACTTACTATTTCTACAACAACAACAACTACTACTACTACTACTGCTAATAATAATAATAATAAAAATAATAATCATAATAATAACAATAATAATAATAATACAAATGAAAATTCTATAAAAAGATTTGCATATACAGTCAACTCTCGTTATCTCAAAATCGGTTATCTCAAATTTCCGGTTATGTCAAACTGTTTTCTACGGTCCCGTTTTTTTCCCTATAGTTTCTATATAGATCGACTCCGCTTAATTCAAATTCGGATGTGTCAAATTATCGGATATATCAAACTAAATTCTTTGTCCCCACACGTGTAAAACTGTTGAAATCAGTTGGTCTATCTCAAAATTTAAATTGCTATAAGATGCAACACGGCAACAATAGTGATTTTCACACCTACCTTGAAACTCGCGAAGATTTGGGCGCGAGTTTTATCGCCAATTATCGGCAATCAGGATGTCATGTAATTTAGAGAAGAGGTTAATCGATTATTATTTAATTAGCTGCTTTAATGAACAACAATTTCGTTAATCAATTAACGCTGATTAAAGTGTTTCAGGTTGTACTTGTTGTTGTAACAGTTTTTGAGAACTTGTTGACACGGCCTTCTCAACTTGTAAATAAAATGAGAGGTCGCGTTAGTGATTTTATCATTCTTCCACTACCTACCCACAATACACGTACTGATTATTTAATAAAAAGATAAGATTGGTTATGGTAACAGACCAGACACGAGAAAGTGTCGAGCAATCTGATGAAGGACCCGGTCTTAGTACTGGGGGGATAGTCAGATCGACATTAAACTTATATATTAAATTACATTGTTAAAAATCTAATAACACTTAAAACATGCAAAACCACACAAATTGGCAGAAACTTAGTTTACAGTGGCAGATATAACAAGGAATTTTAGTCATTACCAGCCATCGTGTAGCAGGTAAGATTTTCAAGATTTACACAAACTATCCTTAAATTCGGTTAACTCAAACTTCGGATATCTCAAACTATTTTCTACGGTCCCTTGAAATTTGAGATAACGAGAGTTGACTGTACGTATCTATATTTTCAGGCGATTTAACAATTACATGTATTTGAATGCATCAATCAATGACGTACACATTAAAAAACAAAGAACATCAAATAAACGTACAACTAAACGCACGACACGTCTAGTTTATTTTATTTGGCTTTAGTTAAGGATTTATATTAACTATTTCTAATAATCCTTCTTTACACGAACCTTTTCTTATAATAATCATGTACAAACATAAGCTGCGAGCCTGTTCTCGCTTTATGGCGTTTTTACATAATTTCCGTGTCTGAGTTATCGTTTGCTGGTGACATTTCAAAAGACATTAAATTCTAGTCTGGTTTACAATAGTTATCCGTCTTTTTATTAGTTAACCGGAGATATTAATCTTAATTAAGTTTAGCTGAATAAAGTTTCCTGAAAGAGGTAAATAGAAAATACGTCAGCGGTTGTTATATTTATATAGACGCATAAAAAAGGAAAATTTTAGTTATTTGGGGATAAATTCAGGCTCAACCTGTGACGATTCTGAGTTCTACAAATTGTACAGACCTGTAATCATACGCGCTTTGAAGATTGCAAGGGGTATAGAATAGTTTTGAATAATATTGAACTTCAAACTCTAGTAATGAAGATGGCCATTGAAAACAGAGGCAACATAACAGAATGTATCCAGTTTGAAGAAGGCATATTGGACCATGAACAAGGCACTTCAGATGAAGAAAAACTTAAACTGAAACAAAGACTATCTCTCGACAGGAACAGCTTTTTAAAACGAAAGACTAAACCAACGGTAGGAACCGTTGGAACTGATAATGCAAAAAACGTTACTGGTAATAATAAAATGGCTGTGGAATCTGAAAATGAAGACCCTTTCAACAATCTTGCAAAGACAGAAGTGAATAAACAAACACTTTTTGCTGATGAGGCAGGGGACAGTAACAGCAATGTCACGGCTGTGTGCTCCAATGACCAAGAACCTTTACAAAAACTCGCGAAAAACTATCCTATTTCGGACACCAAAATAACTGAACTGGATGATGCTAAAGCGCTTACAAGAAACCTGGCAAAGTTTTTGAGAGCAGGTGATAGCAATGCCAATTTTTTAAATAAAGAAACGAATTTGGGCATTCAAGGAAGTTCAAATATAAATATTCGGGACAATGATGCAATTTATTCTGGCAATAACAACCAACCGAGTAACAATAAAGATATGCATGAAAGTTTCCCAAGGCGTATGGCAGAGACGGACCAAGTAAGGTTAACCCAAGGAAAACCTATTGATCTTCGTGTTAACGCTCAAAGCGAGGAATATGATGGTCTCAGAGAGTCATTGAAGGTGGCTGTGGATTACACTGATGGAAAGATTTTCGGAGAACAAAGGCATTGTGGTGATGAGCCTGTGTACATGAAACTATCTGATAGCACTGGATCTACGCAGCTCCGCGGAGGCAACAATGGACGACGAAGGGGAATGAATCAAAGTTCCAATAGATCCATCAAGATTTATGACGAACTCGGAAATGTGGATTCCCTTCCACGTGTTATAAATAGATCTACAGGATCCCTTTCAGAGGTAAGGCAAATATTATTTTTAATAGTTTCGCAAATAAAAGCCGTAAGGTTTGAATCCTCCAGAGTATAAGATATGTATAAGCTTATATACCCATGCGACTAATAACATTTACTGCTTACAAATGACGTACACAACTGTAATTTGAGCAGAGTTAAGAACTGTTCTTTATTCATTTAACAGACAAGAACAATTTTTATCATCTCATTTTATATTCCCACAATGTGCTTGGCTATGTCTATATACATGCATAACTACCGTGAAGGCTACTTTTCTTTACTAGTGCCTGCAACTTGTTTTTGACAAAACTATGTCTCTGGATATATTCCATAAAGATAAAACAAACCGTAACTTTGAGAAATGAGAGAACCACAAATGGAAGTTCAAATAAAATATGTTTAACCCAAAGAGTAGAGTAGGTCGGGAATGAACGGAAACCCTGGAGGGACATTTTTGTTACGTGTTATTACTTATTAATTATTTATTATTATTTATTTGTTATTACCTATTTGTTATTACTTATTTTTTATTTGCTATTGAGTTACCACAATGTTCGGCCATTTCAAACATCATTAGAAAAGACGAGGTGTTTACAATTTTTCTAGCTGTAAGCATGTCAAAAGTCGGGTTGATTAATGCTAATTACATGTCCATATGCATAGAGTGTAGTTTCGTCATATCCTCCACATTCCGGAAATGATTTGAGTAGAAATGAACCGATCAACATATATTTCATGGAAGGACTGAAGTATGCAGAAGTATTAGTATTCGTTATTTTAAACGTATCTTACTAACATTAATCCGTCTCCAGATAACTAAAATACTGTTGGTGGGACGATAAACCCAACAAACAAACATTAAATCTACGGAGACACCATCGGCAACACTCCCCTGTTAACGATATAACAAATCTAGTACACCGTGAGATGAATGTTAGAGGGTTTTGTCTAGGTTGTCGAACCATGGGGCAAAAACTGATAAAGGAGAGTGGGCTTGCTGTAAGCAAATTATGCAAATAATGAAGCTCCTTCGTGCCACGGCAGAACAAAAAGCCAATAGTTTCCAACAAATGGGACGTTAACTCTTTTTTACTGAATCCTGTGGCATTTTGGAGGAATGCCTATAGCACAGCTCATATGTAGTAGAAAGAAAACTCTCTCCAGTTCGATTCATATTTGAATTAAACGTGGAAATTTTCTATTTCGTATTGATAAGGTCATTATTTGCTATGGGAACATGCAGCATGATAAAATCAGCACAGCATTTCTGGCTGTAATGTGCCTTAAAAAGTTACATGATTTCATTTTTTAAATTTAGTCCCTTAAGGCTTGTTTGTATACTACGTTGTCCAGATCAAGTTATGCTCCACACCTACATGATTCTGCATATTGATGGTAGATTTATTGCTGAAACTATAGCTATAACATTTAGAAGTTCAGATGACCTAGAGTCAAACTTGTCCTAGAGTTATTCAGACACTCCTTCTTATCACGTTTTTATAAGGAAATTTAGCCACTATAGTGTTAAAAGGTATTCTCGAAGATTTGACCATGTGACCTATTATGTTACCCTAAATTGGAACTTCATAGAGACAAACTCTGTAGTAAACAAAGTTTAATGAAGATCTCACAAAAATGTGGCTCTAGGTTGTTGACAAGCACTAAATGACGACGCACCCACGGATGGCGATCATCCTAATAGCTCAATCAACGGTTAAAAAAATTAGTTGACATTATATGATTATTCACAATATTTGGATTTTTCAGCAAACTGAAAACAACATACGAGGTGAAGATCATAATCTTTTATATAAAGAGAGTATTACTTGACTGACTTATCTATATTCAGTAAAAGCTATAAAATCCCCATGCTTTATGTTGTCAGAAAATGTTCTCAAAAATTTCAAACACAGTAGGCTTATCTTATCCATATGGAAGTGTATTTTTGGAAACACATATTTGGCAGCTGTTTGTTAAAATACACACTGCAAAGCTTTAGGATTTGCTTTCATTGGTTAAATGACTAATCACATGTACTTACTTTAACATTCGGCTTGCATGTAAATACCTTTGTCACGTGCCTTTTCAGGGATTGTAATATGTTGTAATGCTTATATGACCATGTTCTAATGTAGAATGTTTTATATAGACATTAAAAGCTGAAACGCAGTGCATAATGAGGTACATTAGTAAAATGGATATTGTCTCCCTTGTTGGTTAATATCAGAGGTATTCCAAGCAGTAAATAGATTTTTCAAGTTGGAATTATTGGACTATATCGTCTGTTCTTGTGTTGATATTGCAATTACGAACAGTGAAATGTCTTACTTTTGCATAAATATAAGCTTAAAATACATTTCTAAACTTATCGAGATATTTTTAAAGAAAATGTCACAAGTAAGACAGAAATGTTAACATACACTCCAGAGTGTATAATAATAAATATTGAATAAAACAAATGGAAGAAAATAAATGTATTTAGAGATTATTCTGGGTAGACTATTCATTATGTCTCTTATAGTATATAGATAAGACTTTAATATCTTCAAAAAAGCAAACATAAATAACAGGACTACAATAGAAACATTTTGAAACTTAGATCACTCTACAGACTTTCATTAAGTAAGATGTTAACCTATCTGCCATGTTCTAACACATTAATCCAGGCTTAATAACAAATTAAAAGATAAGTCATGAAAACTTTATGCGGTATAAGAGTTTCTAGAGCCAGATATATTGACGTTCCAGCTAGCTGACCACTTCTTCTGTCTCCCATTGTAGTGACAATAGTGTTCAAGGAGTGTAGTTTGAATAACCTCATAGTATACAATTTCATAAGTGTTCGATCTGGTAAAAGCAAGACATTTTCAGACTTAATGTCGCGATGTATAATCGCCTGCAGTCTGTTGGAAAGGTAAGTTTCCGCTTGAAAATATTTTGTGCTGTGACTATTTTCACTAGCGACGTAAGTGTTCCCATGCTTAGCTTGTCCACAAACCTGTAACACATTCTGATACAAGATAAAATTGACCACAATCAAGAGCATATGTAATCAGAAGATTGCTTAGTTTCACTGTGAATTTTCACTTCTTGTAAGGCACTTTCTCTCACTAACCTCTAGCGTGTTACCTTTACTTTTCAACGGCAACACTTGTTTCTGGCCCGTCAATCACCTTTAAAACAAAGCCACCTTTACAAATGTTTGACGTTATTTCAAAATCTGCAAATTTGATGGATATTTTTTCGGAGTAGTAAAATGCCTCTGGCTGAGTACTGATGTCATGTTGCTGAGTCGTGAATTATTGGCTGAGTGGGAAATATCTATGAATGAGTAATAAAGTAATGTGACTGAGTGTTGAATGTGATGAATGTGACCACACACAGTGGTGAGTATCTCGGGCTGGGTGGTGAGTGTCTGAGGTTGAGTGATGAATGCTGATGAGAGAAGAATATCTGTGGTTGAGTACAAAGCGTCTCTGGGTGATATGTGAATGTCTCTGGATAAGTGGTTAATTTTTCTGGCTGAGTTGTGAATGTCTAAGGTTGAATGGTGAATGTCGCTATCTGAGCTAGAAATGTCTGAGGTTTAGTGGTGAGAGTCCCTGTTTGAGTGGTGAACATCTGAGGTTGAGTGGTGTGTGTCTCTGTCTTAGTGGTGAACATCTGAGGCTGTGTGGTGAGTGTCTGAGGTTGTGTGGTGTGTGTCTCTGTCTGAGTGGTGAATGTCTGAGGCTGTGTGGTAAAAGTCTGAGGCTGTGTGGTGAACATCTGAAGTTGTGTGGTGAATATCTGAGGTTGTGTTGTGTGTGTCCCTGTCTGTGTGGTGAATGTCTGAGGTTGAGTGATAGTTGTCGTTTGCTGAATGGTGAATATCTATTGTTTAGTGGAAATTGCCTCTGGTTGAGAAGTAAATGCCCGTGATTGAATGTTGAATGTCTGTGGATGAGTGCTGATTATCTCTGGCTGAGTGATGAATGCCTATTTTTGAGTGGTGAATGTCTGAGGTTGAAAGGTGGGTGTTGTTGGCTATGTGGTGAATGTCTGATGTTGGTTGAGTGGTTAATGTCTGTGGTTGTGAGGTAAATGTCTGTGCCTGAGTGGTAACTGCCAGTGATCAAGTTGTCAATGCATGTAGTTCAGGGATAAATGTCTGAGGTTGAGTTTTTGGTGTCTCTGGCTTTGTGGTGAATGTCACTGTCAGAGTGGTTAGTGTCTATGACTGAGAGGTGTATGTATGAGGATGAGTAGTGGTTACATGTGTTTGAGTGATAAACGTTTGTGGCTGAGTTTTGAATGTCTCTATATCTGTAGGGAATGTCTGAGTGTTAAATGTCTCTGGATGACTGCTGAATTTACATTTGTCCATGCCCACATACTCCCGCACGATATTCTCCAGGGGCTGTAATGTTCAAAAGTGACGCATTCAGGCTATCAAAAACCAAGATGCCCGTCATTAAAGTTTACACTTAAGGTGAAAATGCTCCTTATTTAAAAACTGATGGCGTTGTTATTGATTTACGAAGTGCTGATATACCTGGTGTTCGATGATGTGTTCAATAACTAAGATTAGTAACTGTAATCAATATCTGGTATCGCCCAGATGGGGTCACATCTACATTTCGGTGCTTGATGCATTTATTAAATTTTAAATTAATATACTGGCAGTCTTCCAAGCATATCACAATGGCCACCAGATGTATTTTCAGAACATAAAGCCCTCTGATGATTCCCATAAATGACGGTAATTTTAAAGTTTTGTCTATTAATGTAAGGTGGAGCATTCCAAGGCGGTAAGTGCTATGGGTATCAAGTCCAATGTTGGACATGAGGACAATAATGCAATAAGTAAGCAAAGGAACCCATTTGACTACCACTGGTTATAACTCGGTTGTTCATTATTAAATAAACTGTGATTTAATGTTTAATTTATGCCGCCTATATTGCAGAATTATTAAAATGATGTCATCAGAGGGGTAAGATTGAAATGATGCTGCGACTGATTTGAACACCACAAAGAAAAACAATGTCAACATTAAAATTGGCATTCATTTAAATAGTGTTTTCTGATAGAAAGAACCCCTGCATTCTTACATACCAGAAAGTAGTACCAGACAGCACACATTGTTGCTAAACATGACGTGATGTGGGCATGCGATAAACATTTTAAATAAGTTGAAAATTGAAGCATAAGAAGGCCAGTTTACTGCTTCATATTTTTTCAAGGTATTATTATCAAACAAATTGTTCCGTCTATAAAGTCTGATTTCCTGTTTCAGTTTGAGCTAATTAAAGTAAAAGGTTGGTCTCGTAAATAAGAATATATGACAAAGTCCTATGAGCATTGCAACATATACCGACATATGAAAAGGCACAGGACAGAGGTATTCACATGCAATCCAAACGTAAAATTAAGAAACATCAAAGGATAAGACGATGAAAGGGGGTAAATGTAACAAAATTCGTTCAAAACTAAATGATAATATTTGATGACATTTATAAATATGATTTTGCCTATCTACTAAAAAGTATCGCGGCAAGAAAACATGCAAAGGAGTTGTCCATAAATGTTTTGAAATGTTGAACATATCAATGTATGAAAATGATGATGAAAAAACATGGATAGTAAAAATTACATATCTAACCATTTAAGACCTTGCACAACAGAAAAGGGGAAATAAATGCTTTAAAACAGTGTAGTATAATACCATATATTTCATTATAAAGTGAAATTCAAAATGATTGGAATTTATTAAACTTATAAACATTCTTGCAGTTCCCACAATCTTAAACTTAAAGATATAGTCAAGAAAATTACGAACTTCATTCATTAAGAAAATCGGAGACATTATTCACTTAACACCAGAATTAGTGTTGAATGGCACAATGCAAGCTCACAATTGAGGGTTTTGAATATTCGTGAAAACTAATTTTCATAATTAGTTACTTTTAATTTTGGCTAAATCATAGCGTTCGCCAAAGGACGGGTCTAAAACTAGGTTTTCCATGTTACGAATAGTTATAAGCAGGCTTTTAACATATAAGTGTGTTGAAAGTTAATCAGGAAACATGGGACAAAACTAATGTAATAAATCATACAAAATTAAATAAGAGTCCAATTCATGTTAAACTTAAGCAAACACATATCAGACTAGGAATGGTACCTACCAAACTTTTAAAACAATACAGTTCATTTAATTATGGCTAATAAATAATTCTAAATAACTTGTCAAAATTGGCATCTATCGTTTAATTCTCCAAGGATCCTCTTTAACATGTGTAAATATTCATGTTGGCTTAGTTGCATAATTAAATCTAAGTCTAAAATCTAGTCTTCTGGCCAATTATGCATTAACACTGAATGAGCAAAGTTTGGATGTAATTAAATTTTAAAAAATCATAAAAAAATCATAAAGTGAACCACATCATATGAAACTTAGACCAACATGTGTTAGACAAGCAGGGATATGTATAAAACTTTAGAGAAACTGTTAAGTTTGCTTTTAAATAAAAAGAGTCTAACTTAAAAAGTAAAGTCTATTTTTTTATTCACATTAATAATGATAATTATTCATAAGTGCTAATTTGCATGATTGCCACATGACCATAATAATTATGTATTCAATAACCTTTAATTGAGTAACAGTTTTATATTTATGTCACTATCTTTTAAAGAGTTATAAATAATTTTCTAAACATACTCTCCTATCACAATTGTCATGGAAACAATAAGTATTCATATAGCCCAAATGAATTTATTTAAGTACAGTGCAGATTCTGTTTGTAGACACCCTTACGAACATTTTGGCACCCATGAAAAAAGTCTAGGGGTTAGGGTGCGCGGTAACCATATCTAGCTGCCGGTATAGAGTTTGGTGTTACAGGGAGCACATGTGTCGCCTGCTTGAAAAAAATAAAACGTGGGCCTATGTTTTATAACATATGATAAAAAGATTAAAAAAAACATTTAAGTGTTGTTGTTTGTTTTTTCGAATTGACAGGATCCACCTAATCGAAGATTCGGTAAACGAATTGTAATTGTGATCGTTGGAATCATCGCAGTTGCCGTTGTAGCAGCGGTGGCGATTTGGTTCTTCATGTTTCAAGACTCCAAGAAAAGTAAGACAAAAATATGTTTTTCTTGTCCTGATTAATTGTGATGGTATCATCAATTTCTAATAAGACGATGCATGATTTAAAATGGTACGTTTTACCAAAACATGACAATTCATTGTCTCAAATTCCAGGCGTACATTGCTGTAGACTCCAAATGTAAGATTCATAAAACGTCAATGTCAGACTTTGATAACTTCAATGTCAGATTCGGAAAACTCACTGTCAGATTGAAAAGACTTCAATGGCATATTCTGAAGACTTCAGTGTCAGATTTTGAAGACTTCAATGTCAGAGTCCTATGACTTCATTGTCATATTTTGACGACTTTAATGACAATCTTAAAATAAAATTTGAGTGGATATAGAGGGCTGATATAAATTAAACCAAGTGTAATAGAAAATATACAGAAATGAAAAATTAACACTCCTGGTGGATTGTATACCTTAATGTTGACGTGTATGCCAAAGTTTAAGAAAATTCTTCATCCACTTTGGAATTTATGCATAGTTTTGTCTTCTTAAATAAGCATGTATTGTGTTACATAGGTATTTAAGAGGTGTTTCTTTTTAAGAAAAAAGAAACGTCTGAATATTATGTTATATCATCTTTAAAAAAAGTGTTTAAATATTTAGTATGTTTTGGAAACAACTGACAGCATTAGACAAAGCAACCAAATATATTACTTGATTGGTTTGACTAAAACTATCCCAAATATGTAATTAATTGATTTAAAACCGAATACCTTTAAGTTTGATTTTTTATTGTTTCTACTTGCTGTGTGTTATTAACATACCAAGCTCTTGATAGGCAAATGATTTATTTCAAAGTTGATCAAAACGTGCTTAAAGTATTTTGTTATAAGTCAAGGAATCTGTGATACCTGTGTTAATACCACATTATACTCCTTCGAATGTTACGTGTATTATTATATAATTGAAACGTCTTTTTCATGACCATTAAATCATAAAAGTGTTGATAAGGACAGAATTTAAATATTAAGTATGTAGTTTTCATTATTATATTTTCATTATTTCTTTTCTTGTCCATACATCAGTTAAAATATGCAGCTATAAGACAAGCAGATCCAAGGGTACCTTTATCCCCATATGCTTTGATACGTTAATCGATCAAGTGTTCAATAGATAGAGTCATTATTTCATTATTTATTTATTTATTTACATATTTACTTTTTTGTTGCTTTTTACAAATTTTCAGACGTCACTGGTAAGCTTTTCAGAGGTATCATTACTATTTCCACGTCGATGTCTTGCGATCTAAACTCCAGTCCACTTATGCGAAACCTCTCCTACGCATTTTGCTCGTCAGTAAGTTTTAAATATCTAACACCATCACTTTTGTCTCTAACACCCTATACTTCTACTTCTTGGAAAAGGTTAATAATTTAAGTTATTTGCACATTTCCAAACGTGCCAGAACAAAGCATGAGACATTAATATTTCAAACTATTCTTAGTCTACAGAAATACATAAATGACCGTCACACGCTAAACGTATAAAAAGTATCAATTCACTGACAGCGTAGGAAGATTTTCGGCATGTAAATATAAAGCATGCTCAATATTTACATACGAGTTGCAATGCTTGATATGTAAATGCGAATAAAAGGTTAACCAATATTTAAACCCTTAGTTCAATGTTCTTTTTAGATGTAGTTATCTTATTTTCCCGAACATTTTTTCGAAGTCGTAAGTGATTTTTGACACAGTTGCATGAAGTTAAGGTGGCAATGTACATCATTTACATTCTTCATAAACTGCTTCCATTTTGTCGCAATGTTTTATTTCAAACTTCTATGACCGTATGTTTGTTCGCAGATGATCATACAGTAAGCAAACGATTTCAAACTATTTCATATTCAGCTGAGCGCAACGCAATTTTTGGATTAGAGCAATGTGCATTCAGAATAAACACATGGTTGAGCAAATTTAAAGCAAAATGCAGAACAGCGATGATAAATTATTTCAAGATCAATAGTATTCACAAAGTTGCAAGTGAAACATTGGTCTTTTGCATTGTTATTTCTCAGTTGGACTATTGTCATGCACTTTTACATGGATTTGTTTAGGCCAAATTGAACCAAATGCAACGGATACAAAACTTGTATTAAATTATACTATGTTTGATTTCTCTTAACAGCCGTTGAACGAATTGAACTGGTTGGCCAATAAGTCAAGAATATCATTCAAAATTCTGACGTCCAATTTCTGTAGGAAACGCACATGCACATCTTTCTGAACTCCTGTAGAAGTTCTGTTGAAGTTTGCAAAAGAATCTAAAAACTGGTCTATTCAGAGATTATATTTTGCTGTTTCAAGATAGTTATGGGTGAAGTGCACCATATAAAACTGTACTATAAAAATAATCAATTATTGATAATTTTTTTGTACTACTACGTACTCATTCGTGATCTTTACCTTTATACATGTTGTAATTTGTATAATGATTATGAAAGTACCAATTTAAGCTATAGGTCTATCGATCCTTTATGTTAATTTATTTTTATGTAATTTGCATTTTACTATGTATGTATTGTTTTTAGCCATGTTTTATTTAGCAATCTTACATGCAACTATATGATTGTACAACGTCATTGAATATGTATCGTCATAGATAGGAATAAATACGAGCATTGCAACATATAAAAAACGAAAAGGCACAGGACCAAGGTATTCACATGCAAGCTAAATGTAAAATAAGAACAAAGCTGTGATGAGTCATTTAACAAAAAGAGAAAACCCGACAGTTACCACCTTGGAACGGTCAGTCGGTAAAACGGTTTGACAGGAACGAGCGTTTAATAAAAAAAACTTGTTTCAGTTACGGCATTAGATCTTGGAGTGTTGGCTTTCGATACAATTCATGGTAATCATGCATTAAATGTGTTATAATACTGAAGTGTGTCAAAATATTTGAGATGTTTTTAATAATAACTCAATGACATCGTATTAGAAGCATAAATTCAAATTGATTAGAAGTTCTTTTTGCATTCATCAATAAGCCTTAATAGCTCAATATAGTTAAAATACGTTGCAATGTTTCTTCCCGACATTATGTCAACACACGGATTTAACAAATACCATGTTTGTCATTGAAAATATTTAAATCCATTTGTTATTTTAGTTTTCAAAAGATTTTTTAACATAAATATAGAACAGGAAAATTTAGACCAACTGTATATAAGTCGCTTTAATTTGTTTTATTTTCAGATTAGTGACCTTGCGATGGGGCATACTGTAATCAAAAAGGTTTACAACGGCTGCAACGTTAAAAGTGTCCAACCAGTGTAAGCAAGCAATGTGACAATTGTTGTAGATAAGATATCGTCTAACAATGTAACAGCAATTTCCCTTGTTATTTCCATTTCTTTTAAGGCCGTGATAAGTAACACTGGCACACACTATATGTCGTGTGTGAGAAGAAGCCGGATAAAATATCCGAAATTGTTGTTTTAACAAAAGATTACACTAGCTATGGTACGACAACCAGTATTATTATACTACCATATCTCACTGAAACGTAAAAAAGTCGTAAAACCACCATATAAGATTTTGTTGAGTTTTTGATTGCTTGAGAGTAAGTGAATATCATTACTCTGTTAATAAAATTAGTACGTCCGATTAGGATATGAAGCTATTGTATTCCGTAAATAAAGACACCCAGGAGTCATCAACATAAATTATATATATTCATGGATCACTCCTTGGTCCAATTTTGAAAGAACTCATATAAGATTACTTTTAATGTGCCTTTTGAACAAATTTCAAAAGTCCAAAATCTGTCATAGTGTTCACGCTATTCATATATATTGCAAGTATTGCGCATTCGTTTTCGGATGTTTCAATTGCTTTGCACTTTTCACATTAAGTTACCTACAAAAACAGTCTACCCTATAAGAAATGTACATTTAATTTTACTGTGCATTCATTTCAGAGACAACGGATGTGAAGTATATTTTACGATGTTCACCAAAGTTTCCGAAGTTGTCGCCGATGATATCCGCCATTTGATCCTCGACAATGCTATTGAAAATAACGAAATAGTCTTCGGTGATGTCCACTTTCTAGCTCCCAATTTGCTTATATTCCCTGGCGAAGAAATCAATGAAGGCACCGAAGAGCAAGATGTTATGTGTAAGATTTGAGTGAACTTTGTTTAAAAGTGAACAACATTTATTTTTATTTTTAGGACGTAAGAGTGTGGATACGTGATTGATCTTGCAACTTTATGCTCTATTGAAAATATTCTAAATTGCACGTATCTATTGCAAAACACGATCTTTCAGCAACACTACGGTGCGCCGTTCAACTGCATTGCACAAGTCTTGGTCTTTCAAAGAGTGGGCTTGTACCTTTACGGTCCAAATGACCGGGTTGTATTTCTAAGAGAGGACGAATGACCCATTTGTAAAAATAGAGAGTACAATGTGAGCGTTAAATAAAGAAAATGTTATCACACAAGCATCAATATTTTGATCTGTCGTGCCGAGTGTGATAATATTTCCTTTGTTCAATAACAACCTAGTATTCTGTTTATCCGTCTATCTGTTTTAAGCAAAAACGTGATTTAATGACTAAATCTATTGCGTTTTCCGAAAATGACATTCGGTTTTGGTTGTGAGTGTTTTCATGCGCGGTTAGCAAAAAAGCCAAATTACGAACGATTCATAAAATACGATAGGTAAAAGAGCCTGAATAAAGTTTAACTTGTTTGAAGCCAGCGTCATTTAAACTTTATAGTACAGTAGTCACCGTATTGTCAAACTCAAACTTAACTATGCATAGGTGGTGAAGAGGGTCAACAGATTTAAGTTTCACAGAATCATTGGTTTGAGTCTCATTGGACACTGTTCTTGACGAAAAACTAATGCAATTGGAATCTTATCATCTAACGGTCCAAATTGTACAGGTACACATTTGGCTTTTATATGAATAACACTTAGCTCCATTGATTCACAAGATGCTGCGTCCCTTAAAATAATAAAATTTATACGATTTGACGTCATTTGGGACTCCAAGTGCAGCACAGAATTCGTGTATTTAAAAATAGTTCTTCCGGATGCGCATAACAGGTTTATCGCACGTATTTCTATGGGAGTGCAGTTAGTCTGGTTGAATCTTTACTCCTCGAAAAGAATGCGGGTATTTTATAAATTAGCAACTGTGTGTATGTTGTGGGGGAGGGGGGAATTTTTTGTGGGTGGCAAATCTCTGGATAAGTGAACTTTTATAATACGTTTAATATTCTGCTGTAAGTGCAAGAATGGTAAAGATGCTATTTATTGAAATATGATTTATAAGGTTCATCAGAGTTATCCAGTAGTGGAACATTATTTTGTGATTTTGTTTTGTATGACTCATTTAAATACAGACGTTCCGTTTTTACGGAACTGTTCGGTCCAGAGAGGTGATCAATGTGTTACTCCGCCTTCCCAGTGTATCGACGGCGTTTGCGCATGTCCACAAACCGCCTACTATGACGTCAAACAAAACATTTGCCAAGAGCGTAAGTATTTAATGTTTCGTGTGTGAACCATCTTTATAGAAACATATTTATTTTATATACGGATGGATTTAATTTGTACATTTAACTTACGCGTTTATTTTCATTAGTAAGTCAGAATACTACCGGGGGAAAATTTCTGAGCGGCGATTGTCGCCGAATTGTAACATCCCGCAGTTCCTTACCAGCAGAACCTAGACGTGGATGTTGTTATTTACCCTGTTTGTTTGCTAGAAAAACCTTCAGGAAGTGCGAGGTTGGAGCGCTCCACAAACCAGGTTTAAGCATCCCAGTTGGCCCTTTTGCCGATTGACCGTTCTAAGGCGGTAACTGATGGTTTTTCTTTATGTGTGTTATGTCTCGTCTCTGTGTTTTTTTCACATTTGCATTTACCTTGTTTGCCTTTGTGTACTGGTAGATAAAATTTAAATATCTGTGAGAGTTTTGATAGGACCTTTCTTATTTACCTATTCATAATCACAACAGTGTTACTTGTGCAGTGTAGCGGTCGTAAAAAATATCCCCGTGCATGTGATCTATGCTGTCATCTAATTCATCCTATCAGGATTGTTACGTATATTTTCTTTTTGTCAAACCTTGGACTTAGGTTTATTTTACTTGAAATAAAACAACCATCAAAAGGCTACTACAACCAAACATTAATATTTCCCCCTTAAAATTGCATAATGTGTCTACTGTGCATTTGTCTAATGATGCTGATGATATATTTTCTAGAAGTGTCACTGTCAATATTTCACCAATAAAATTACACCCGTCTTCCGGGGTTTATATGTCTTATTCGAGTCATTTATTTCTTCGACAGTCATGTATTTTACGTAACATTTCTAGTAGTAATGTAAAGAATACCCCCGCACAAATGGAGAGTGGACATAATGTGTACTTTAATATCTACAAGTGTAATTATAAAAGATGTAGTACATGTAGATTCCTTAACTGTAACTCCACTGTCAAGTCTACTGTAAATGGCCGTACATTTAACATTTCCTTATGATGTTGATTGACAAAGTAACAACATATTTTTTGTTATAACATGAAACCATCCTAACTGTAAACTGCAGTACGTTGGGCAAACGGGGCGGGCGCTCAAAATTAGATTTCGAGAACATTCATATAAAATCCGTAACGCTCGTCGTTTTAAAAACTACCTTTATAATCATTTTCTAACTACTGGACATGCTTAAAATATGTGAACATTCAACCTTTACAAAAAATTGTTTTCGATGACGATGTGTCTAAAGGATTTAAATTACAGGCCAAAAACAATGCCGAAATTGATTGGATTAAAAAACTTCAGACTCCATATCCACTCGGTCTTAATGACAATATTCATCAGGTGGACAATATTTCTAAAAATCCGAACATTGACATCTTTAGTATTCTAGCTTTACGCAAGCGCAAACGCCGATCTCATGGAATTAGAAAAAATTATAATCTTAAACGCAGATTTAGGAAAAATGTTTCTATTCAAGATCTGAACACACTTTATATTCGATCTGGTATTCATGCCTTACTTTGTACAGTTACAAATCTACCTTTGAAATCACTAGTTATTTTGGACAATGAGGCAGACAAAATATATTTACGTACATATCCTTTATATGAGGTGGCTTCCACCATTCAAAGTATACTACCCATGTTTAAGACCTCATATTGATAAACAATCTCAACACAAACGACATTTCATGAAAATCAAATACATTAATAAAGGGATTGACTTTATCGACTTACCTAGTATCTTTCGGGACAAAAATATCATCAATAAAATCCCCAGTTACTTCGAAAACAAAGAAAACCCAATGATTTGTTATACGTGCACAAACCCCATTAGAGGTCTTATTTTTAATTACAACCAGACTGTAGCAGACCTTAACCTGAAAGATCCTTCTCAAGATTCTTGCAACTGTTCAACTTCATCTTTCTGTTATTTACCTTCTGGTCATATCATTACTGGAGTTTTAAACATTGGCGATGACTATAAATTAAGAAAATTACTCTTTAAGGGTCCGAAATATCGCCTGCCTGATGAAATAGATTTTAACCTTTGTTGCAATGAAATGGATGATGCAATTAATCTGTTTGCCATTGCTGGTGTAAAAGAGAAAACACGGATACAGTAGCACTCAATACTTGGAAGGAAGCCATTTTTAAGATAATAAAAAATCGCGTTAAATTCTACCGCTCCCATCCTTCTAGTTTACCTAAGAAACCTTTAAACCACTTAAAACATCTAAAACAGTCCTTTTAGAATATTCACGATAAATTTGTACTTGTACCGGCAGACAAAGCTTCAAACAATATATTTTTTGTCTGACGACTATATTACAATAATGTACTGAGTGCTGAGTTATCCACCACCAGTTCTTACTCAAGCTCCAACCTTGACTTTCAGACAGTCATTGACAAACAAAAACAGATATTGCAAAATTTTAATATCAAAATAGAATCTAAACAAGAAAAACTTCCTTCACTGTACTGGATTCCAAAGCTTCACAAAGCACCATACAAGTCACGATTCATAGCTAATGCCAGCTCTAGCACCACCACTCACATATCTAAACTACTTACGTCTTGCCTTACAGCCGTTCGCAATCACGTAGTTAAATATTGTAAAAAAAGTGTTTTATTCAGGAATTAACAATTTTTGGTCTATAACAAATTCTTCAGAAGTCTTGGACAAGTTTCGTTCTTTAAACTTTCATTGCTCTGCAGTTAATACTTACAATTTCTCTACGCTGTACACTTCTTTACCTCATGATTTAATTAAGACCAAATTGATTGCTCTTGTTGAGAAAACATTTGCTCGAGAGCAACATCTATATATTGCATGTCATGAAAGTAATGCATTTTTTACCAACACTTTATTAGAAAAGTTTACTATGTGGACTTGCTCGGATGTTTGTGAAGCTCTGCGTTACCTATTAGACAATATTATCATAAAATGCGGTGACACTTTATTTAGACAAGTAATTGGTTATTCCTATGGGAACCAACTGTGCACCATTGATTGCAGATTTGTTTTTATACTGCTTTGAACGTGATTTCATGTTAACTTTATCCCCTTCTAACCAAAGCCACATTGTAGAGGCTTTCATCTTAACGTCACGCTATCTTGACGATATTCTTACTATAGATAATCCTTTCTTTTCTCAAATGATCCATCTGATTTACCCACCAGAACCTACCCTTAATAAAGCAAATAACTGACATTTAAATGCAGCATTTCTAGACATTGAGATCGCTATTTCCAATGACAACGTCTCTACTAAAATCTATGACAAGAGAGATTATTTCAACTTTAGTATTGTGAATTATCCATACCTTGACGGTAATTCACCTCGTGTTACCTGTTATGGTATTTACATATCACAACTGACAAGGTTTGCACGAGTTTGTAATAAAATAGAAGATTTCAATGCTAGAAACCTGTTTATTTCTTCTTAACTGTTACAGCAAGGCTTTCGTTTTCATAAATTAAGAAAGGCGTTTTCAAAATTCTTTCACCGCAATGGTTTTATTGCTTCTAAGTATAACAGCAGTATGAAAACACTGATGCAGAAAGGCATAAGCGATCCTGCATTTTATGGAAATGTTTTATAAAAGTTAAATAAAATTAAGGGTCTCAATAACTTTTCTGACACATGACAAAACTTATCAGTAAATGTATTGCAGACGGTTACAACCCGGGAATTCTTCGCTGTACTGCATTGCGTGCAATTGACCCTTTTACAGTCAAGAACTTGCATTGCTTTTAAATTACACGGTGACCGGAGAGGTCGTTGAGACTATATGAAAACAGCGACTTAAAGCCATAATTGGACAGTTACTGTTAGAATTCTTGTCTCTTCATCTCTCCAGTCGGGCCCTGTATAGGTGAGACAATTTAAGCAGTCTCCATACCCTTTACGTGAGATTGCGCAGTAGGTATAACATCGGGATTTTTAGTACCTTTCTTACATATAATATGCCAACTGCGGATAAATCCTCGGCTTTTCATGAACTGTTTTTTTAACTTTTTAGCTCTTACCAATACTACGTTTTATTTTGTTGGTAGGTTGTTTTCTAAAGTTCGTTGTTTTCTTTCGTATTTTTTACATTTCACTTTTGACACTTTTGGAACATGATGTCATGGCATTATATGCCATATTTAAATTGATCTTGTTATATATCAGCGCTTGGGCTGTTTTATTTGTTCTTATAATATATCAGCGCTTGGGCTGTTTTATTTGTTCCTATAATATCTTATAATATATCGGCGCATGGGCTGTTTTATTTCAAATTGATCTCTCGTTTGGGATTTGTTTTTACGTTGCCGGGGCTTTTATCTACTGTACATACTGTACATATGTTTATAGTTTATTTTGTTGCTAGTTGTTATGTATGTATATAAGTTCATTGTATTTGTTTTAACTCCCGATGCAGGTGCTTACTGTTAGTTGTTTCACTTTGACGGGATGTTGTTATTTACACTGTTTGTTTGCTAGAAAAACCTTCAGGAAGTGAGAGGTTGGAGCGCTCCACAAACCAGGTTTAAGCACCCCAGTTGGCCCTTATGCCGATTGACCGTTCCAAGGCGGTAACTGATGGTTTTTCTTTATGTGTGTTATGTCTCGTCTCTGTGTTTTTTTCACATTTGCATTTACCTTGTTTGCCTTTGTCTACTGGTAGATAAAATTTAAATATCTGTGAGAGTTTTGATTTATTTACCTATTTATGATCTTTTCCTAACAAAATCAATCATTCCAAACTTAGAATGGAGTAATTCTGAGTTAGTCATTTTCCTGTATAGCAAATTTGCACTCCGCTATAAGGGATGAGCGGGTTTTCACAATCTTTCACCTTCACACAAGTCTTTGTCACCTATACATTTGTGGAAGTTCTGTGCCAACGGTCGTGCGATGTGTTAAATCAACAGACTCGGCACATAACCAAGGCCAAATATTTCCATATAATGTTTTAATCAAACCCAAAGTAAAACCATTTTACTACAATCGCTCGCTTCTGCATTAAGATTTCGTTACTGCGTCCTCTATTTGCACACTAGTTCTTTTAGACTGATTAACTTGAAACTGCAAACAAAATAAAACTTAATTTTTAGAGATGTCAACGATTACTCGAGTACAAGAGATACTCGATCGGAACTCGATCATCACCGGACACAAATTGCTCTGATTATCTCGTTATTAGTTAATTAACCACTTATTGGTCGTTGACCTGAGCTATTATCGGACACAAAATGCATTCGGCAACTCTTGCCTGGCATGAAACGCAATGCGAAAATCGAGAGTAAAGAAACACAATCGACAGAGGGGCAGTTGTTATTTCATTGTCGCCTTACAGGTACGTGGTGCAATGGTGTTGCCACATTATTCCGATTTGTCTTATCCGAAAAAAAAATGCCTCCAATAAAGTAAATCCCTTCAATGCATTTCTAATTTAAATGCAGCTTTATTTTGTTCTTAGACTCATTTCGTCTATTTTTATCACGCGACTACTACTTCCATTAACTTCAACTTGAACCACTTTCACCGAGTTTCTGAATTTGTATGACTAAATTACAGCAAATATTCACAACTGAAATAACTTAAAATAAATAAAAATAGATCAAGATTAAGTCTGAATGGCAACACCAGCACTCTCCCTTTTCCGTGGCGGCGAAAGTTAAACAAAATGATAATGGTACAGTTAGTACTTGTGCACCGTTTAACATTCATCATAAATAAATGTTTCAAATATCTTAAAGAATATGCTTTTGATTATTTTTCACATTTTACAGATATTTAAAATCTCTGGTCGATTTTTATTTATTATCATCTTCCGATCAGTGCATGCACAATGTTATTTGCGTGGTTATGTCACCACAGTCAAATGTTGCTCGTAAGTGTATAGATCTCAAACTGGGAAAGATAGTTTTCATAAAAAATAGAATTGCGAAATTTACTCGACATCAATATAACATTTTTCGCAAAAAGCAAGGAATATAATCATTTTCGTAATCCGATATATTGCCGATATAAACTAAATATCATAAAGTGAAAATTACATTTTTATAAAGCAATTGACAGAGAAACGCGAGTACTCGATCGAAAGAATGACCGAGTACTCGAGTATTGATTTTAGTACTCGTTGGCATTCCTATCAAAATTTAACTTTTTTAACTGGTATATTTGATGTCTGTTTTCTTTCACTTGTTTAGCGAAAATATCCATGGTCATGTCAAAGGATGCACCTCAGACAAATGAGCTGACCATCACGTGTTCACTACTTATGAAAGACTGGGTCCTTCTTTTTATCGTTAAAGAGAGTGAGACATTTGATAGGTGTCTTAACGGAGACAAATTGGTTGAAATATGGAACACGTCTTCTGGGTTCAAGAATAATACACGCTCCAATGTCAGATTGAGTTCGCAACTTCAAATCAACACCGCAACAGTGTCTCTTCACTTCGACCACATTGAATGTATCGATGATGGAGTCTATAAGTGTTTTGCTACAAGTTCGTTAAACTCCTGCGAACCGAACCTGTCTGCAACTGGGTCATTGTTAGTAACGAGTAAGTATTTGTTAGACTCTAGTTAGAATACATGTAATTAAATCAAGGAAGATTTTTCGAAAGTGTTTTGATGTGGTAGGGTAGTTGTGGTGGTGTTTATGATGATGATGACGAATTTGATGAATTTGTTTACGATGATGATGATGAACTTGATGATGATGACAACGATGATGTACACTCCTTTCATTTTGTACAGATGCGTCGTCAACTCCAAGTAAACCACACATGAGCGGAGGTTCAACTCGTATCTACCCTAATGTTGACTACAATGTGACGTGTGAAGGGTTGATGGGCAGGCAGACGGACGGACAATCTTTCGCTGACCTGGCTCTGCTCGTCTACAGCCCGGTACGACGCTAAATCACGCTTCTTCTGCATAAACGTACATGCTTGCGCATAAACACACAAACACACGTTGTCTTGTACGAATGCAAATCACACACCATCATCTGGTGGTAAGAATCATAATACAATTATATGTTTACAATTCAGTTGTGATTTTTTTAAAGTAGAAGATGACATTTTTGTGGGACGTATCTATTTTGGGTTTGAAAGCTCGTCAGCGTATGATATTATTAATGTTGATCTTTTTGACATATTGCAAAACGATATACATAGAAGGAATAACGTCGGGACAGGGACAATACTTCCACGAATCCGATTTCTAAGTAATGAGGTTAGACAGGATGTTCTTTTATCGAAAAGGGGTGTTTTTGTAACTGGGGAGTTTAAACCAATGGTGGGGTTAAAGCACTATTTTGTAGTATGTGATACAGTTAATATGTATTTAGATGAACCAGAATACATTCCCGATGCATTCGCTGACGGTCCCTCACAAGACAAGAAGTGTGACACATTTGGTACACTTCTGATAGACCTGTGTAAAAGTACAGGTGCACGAATTGTTAACGGTCGATGTGGAAGAGGTTATAAGAAAGGGGAATTTACCTTTGTTTTAACACAAGGGGCCTCGGTACTTGACTATTTGTTAGCATGCGAAAGGGATTTCTCGTGTATTTTCTATTTTTCAAACGGATCGGTTACACCGTATAGCGATTATGTGCCCTTGTCAGTTTCATTACATTGTAATATATATCGCATAACGTTAGATAAACAGAAGTAGCAGAAAAGCGATTTAAATGGTGTGATGATCAAAAAGATGAGTTTCGATCAGTCTTAATAAGTAAGCTTCCTGTATTTAACAATTTAGTTCGGAAGTGTAGGGAGCAAAATGTAAGCGTAGTCAATGATACGAAGCAAGTTTTAAGCCTAGTAAATAATACTGTTAAGCAATTCACGGAGAGAGACTAAGGGATGTTGCAGGTCCGCTTTTTTCTAAGAATATAGTGTGCGAGTCAAATAAAACTACGCTTAATATATATAAGCTGTAAGAAAAAAGTATGGTTGTATGCAGATTGCATAAGAGCGAAGGGGGTGTATTATAACAACTAAGGTCTTTTAAATTATATATTAATTATCAGAGTAGACAGCAATTGTGTGAGACAAGAAATCGTTATAAAAAGTTGATTCGGTGTAAAAAGTAGCTATAACAAAATAAAATTAGGGGTTATTGAGAACCTCAAAAACAAAAGACCAAGGGATTTTTGGAAATATTTTAAGAAGCGTAGAACAAGTGAAGATAAAATATATCAATTTATGTACAAAAAGGAGTAAAGCCTGTGACTTTGATTATATTTTAATACTTTGTCCATACATATGTGACATTTTTATAATGATGTTGAATTCAGGTCATTTTCCCGATAGTTGGCGAGATGACATAAAAACGCCAATATATAAAAAGGGAGATAAGCGAGATATTAATATCGCCGCGCGATAACCCTGTTAAGCTGCTAATCAAAGTTGATTACATATTTGCTTGATAAAGGAACTGTAGATGTTTGCATTAATAATAATAAGTTACCCGATAATCAGGTTAGATTTAGGAAGGTTTATTCAACAGTTGACGCTTTTTTTGTCTTTAACTCTTCTGCTCATTTTTTCCTAAAGGTTCTATTTTGCATTCCGAGACAATTTTATGATGGTATTTATACAAATGGTCTTTTGTTTAAAATTTACGGCTTAGGTGAAGACGGTAGAATTTTAAGAATATTAAACAGTACGTATGCGTATGGAGAAAAGGTAGTATATTAGTAAACGAAACGAGTTTAAAAGATATCCACTTTATATTGTTAGATATGCGAAAATAATAAAATATTAGTGTTAAGTAAGAAGCAGTCAAAATGTCATTTTAAAGAAGTGTTAAAATGTTTTAGCAAATGATTGTTATGATGGATAAAGAAATTAGGTTGTAGCATGCAAGAAGATGTAAGATGACTATGTTTTTCGTATGTTTTTGATATCAATTATGGTTTTAATTCTAAGATATAAAGTTTTTGTATCATGCTTAAAATACGAACCTTGCTTGGAATAATTACGTTATGATCTACGTGTTTACATTACTCTTCTTCGTATATCTGCGCATTCGTTTAGAATGCAAACGGGTCAATATTCAAATAGTTATTTACCGAGAAACGAGCGGATTGTTCATTTTGTAGTTGGACTTTCCGATAACTAAGTTGTCTGCCCTTAGATTCTCTCCAAATGCGCATGCGCACTCGCGCTGATTTGACTTCTGGGGCACAACCAGAAATGTTGTCAGCATGTATAACACAAACATCAAGTGACATTGAAAGTTTATTAAAGAAACAAAAACGAAATCGCCGAAGTATTGCTGCATAAGTAAAGGTGTTTATCGCGGGAGGGTGATTAAAACAAAACAGCTTCATTGCATCGATTTCCCCAAAACAAACGACTTCGACAGTAATGACGTTTTAAGCAGATTTATATATATATATATATATTTGTATTTATTTATTTATTTCACAAAAACTCTAGAATTCAGCTGACGCTTGAGTTCATGTTAAAGACAATGTAGTTTTATATATCCTTTTCACAAACAAGTGGGAACATTTTCAATATTTTCAAACCAATCTGATCCTCGCCCTTTTCACACTTTTCTCTCGCCGTGATTCACCACACTTCGCCCGAAAAATGCTGCTTAGCAATAAACCTTTTTTGTCGTTTATTAAACTTGTCGTAACCAAGGAAATAATCGTAACCTGAATAAAAATATACGAACGGTAACTATAATTTCGTTTAAAAGTAATGTTTCTTTATAGAAAATGTATCAAAATAAACAAGTTATAATCTAGATAATCAAATAAAATCTATACAAATACTGGAATGTTACACATATATATTAAATAACTACAATGTGCGTGATTGTCCATTTATTATTTATAAAAAAGAAAAGCATTAAAGTGTACGTGAAGTTAATTAATTTTATATTTTAATAAAGCTTCGCTGTTACAGGGTTTTACTGTTACTGCTCATTGGCATACATTTTTTGCTGCCCATAATTTAATAAGGTTTTCACACTCATGACAATGTTGAGTGTGTAGTTTTTCATAATTGCACAACAATGCAACAAAAGTGTGATCTTTAATCGATGATTGCCTCCCGTAATTAGTGTGATCATAGCACACGCGCAATTCTTGGTTGATAATTAGTCCTGTAGATTGATAAGTTCGTTAACTATGTTATTTACCTGAACATCTACTTACCATTCTTTGCTACATTTGGTTATTGAATGTGTTATTCATTTAGAACTTTGTAAACGTGCACCACCTTGTGAATATTTTTAAGTGGTCGTCAAACAGATGTCACTTTAATCAATTAATATTCTATGATATCGTTCTCTAGACGCGATGTTAATTTGAATTTTCTCTGATTTTTAATACTTTAAACGTAACATTAATACTCCGTTGCAAGAAAAAATAAGTCTGTATCATGATTTGTGCATTATTTCAGATGTTTTTATGTAGATTTATAATTACCGTTTTAAATTACAAACTAAACAAAATTGAACATTTCAAGTGTTGTTCGTATGCATGAATAATGTTAAGAAAAAAGGTCGAAGTGTGAAAATCTTTTGCCGGACAAAGGCGAACCGTGAATCTCGTTTCCTTTCATTAGGGCGAACTGTGACCAATTAAGGGAGAGTGAAGTGTGAAAAGGGAGACGTTTTACTAATTCAGGACCAAGGAGGTGAAATCCCTTTCCAAGAAGAAAGAATAAACCGTTCAGAGTCCCTCTTTTCGAGTTGGTCTCTCCTTTTCTGTTCATATTTGTCAGTAATAACTAGTCTGTGAGCGCCGATAATTTGCTCACAATTCAATCCGGGCACATTCAATTTTCAAATTTTAAGTACTCTTTCTACTTTGTTATCTTGAAATGGACCGATTCTTTGCTACCCTTTTCCGCCATCATTTTAATAGATAGTTTTTACATCAGTGAAGATCCCTTACATTTAAATTTCTATTTTCTTGTAATTTCTTCATTTCTGGTCCAAACACTGAAAGCTGTTCACAATTGGAAATCTCTTGAAATTCACATTTTTAGAAAACGATATTTTTTTAATTGATAAATACTCAAAGAATTAATACACAGAAATGAATATAATTATTGGCTCATCCTTAAACAAAATGAAAGTGTAACTTTTTAAATTTTAAGACATAGTGGATCGTTAGTTACAAAGTACATTTATCCTTTTTGCTTTTTATTGTGATAATGTCTGATGATATAATGCATCGACATACATAGCTTGATTTTAATGAAATAGTCGTTTTTCTTATTTAGGCGTTAATTACATGACCCTTGTGTGCCATGATTAGGTTATGTGAAGCTTGTGACATTGTGTGTTATAATTCTTTAGTTTTATCGCTGTTGATGAAAGGTGTGAAGTTTGTTGCTGTTTTTTTTATAATTTGTGAAAATTGGGGTAACGTGTCGTTGTAACCTGGAGTAAAGTTCATGACAGTATACTTATGTCGTGACGTTATTAAATTATTTCGCAGTATGATGTAGTGCGTAGTAATAACGTAACTCTGTATTTGTTAAAAAGTAGTTGGTCGCTGATGGTAATTAAGGTATCAGCTAACATCTTTTTATGTCTAAAGAGCACACAGAAGAAAACTTACAACCGTACCAACGCAGTATCTGACCAGTGCCAGTTCAAACAATCGCTAACGTTCAGTTTCACGGCCACGACGTCATGGGACGGTGCTGTGATGACGTGTGTCACGACATCAAGCAACGGAGACGTGCGGCACGGCGAATCAATCACCATTTCAGTTAGTGGTAAGGCCATTTGTCCATCCATACTAGTCTATGTTCAACTCTTATTGGTCTAGTAACATACATTTCAAAGCACACATTAAAAGGAAATATACATCTTAAATCTAGCAAATAGATTGTGTATAATTGTAAAAGATATTTTTAATTATTGCACAATAATATTATCATCATTATGAATCTTAATTAGGCTTCAACACTTTTAATGGACTTTGTTGTCAATTGCGTACATCAAAAAGGCTGCTTTTACTGCTTGTTTGTCGTTTGTTATTGCTGTTGTCATTGTTTTTGTGTTGTTGTTTATATTATAAATCCGAAATGATCAGACAGTGTTACTGAATGTGCATGCAAAGTATTATATGGTCAAGTACATGAGTTTTTTTTTAAAATGGGGGTAGTCCGTTACCGATTTTTTCCATCTTTATATGTTTTGAATCTACTTGTTTCAGGTGTTCAATTTACCAAACCTTATTATCGGGCGATCATCGGTCACCCCATAACACTGACTTGCGAGGCTGATAACTTGGTAAATTTAAATCAGATACAGATTACACGCGGTGGTTACGGCCGAGAAATCGCGCTGATTACTATGACGTCACAAAAAGCCAGCATCAAAGATGTCATCATAGATGTCAATAACACTTGGTTACAGCCTTACGCTGGAAAGTTATCGGTGATCATTCAGAAAACAACATGCGCCGACAAAGATGAATTCCATTGCAAAGCTGCCGGGTTTATTGCCAACACAATTGTCATTCTTACAAGTAAGTACGTTTCCATCAGTAATACACATTTCACAGGCCCAGATTTAGTATGTTTTAGCTGGTAATGTGGGGTGGGCGGAGACCGTCTTGGACGGCGGACAAACAAAATCCCCCCAGTACAAAATCCGTTCCGATTAATCCCTCCCGTAAATTTTCATAGGTGGACAAAATTACACAAACACACGCACGCACGCTCACACACATTCATGTATTTGGTGTCGAACTGGAATTTGATATTTAACCACTATAAACGGCGACTTCTATATTTGTGCGTCTTTTGGGATAGTATTGCAATGATGGTGACCAAAGAACATATGCATTTTGCTGGCATAAGTTTTGCTTTGAAATGTTTAATTTTAAACAATGTGATTTTACAGTACACACACATATATATGATTCCACTTTAAGCGGGGAGACACATGCGATATTTTTGCAAACAACTTGGGACTTTGATTATCCAATAACAACGAAGCTTTCTTTTATTTGCTTATACTAAATTACATGAGTCGTCACTGGATATTTACATATTATTTGCTTTCATTGAGTAAATATGGCATAATATGTCCATAAAAATAAACACCTTCAGACTTCCAAACTACCGTCCAAACAGCCGACAATGCATGCATGCTATAGGATTTCATTCAATACTAGATCACTATGGCGGCGACAGGACTATAATTTTAGTTAAATCTTTCTTCTGTTAAACATCTTTTCAAATAATGTAATTTTACAATAAAATTCTGGGAACACATATTCGTGTGTATTTTTACTCAACGAAGTAATTCTTGATATCAATCAAAAACTTTGATTGTAACTCTTAAAATGCGGACGCCTCAATAATTTGCATTTGTTTATTTGTTTATTTTGTTTTTGATATTTTCTATTGCTGATACTTTTGAAATACAGTGCAGACCATGAAATGTATAGGGTAAAATTATCGGTTCATAATAGTTCTAACATAGTGATTTTATGTCATATAAATTACCTAGAGTAGAAAGACCGTTTAACTTAAATACATAGAGGTAATAGTGCAGCAAAATGCCGACGTGAAGTTATTATATCTTATAATATATCGAAGTTGACTTATTAGGCCGTATAAATTACCGCAATGGAGTATTAGGCCGTATACATGTCCGGCGTGTAGTTATACGGTCAGATAAATTATCGACATGGAGCAATCAGGCAGTATTAACTACCTACATGTTACTATAAATTCGCATACTTTACCGACATGACGCTGTCATGCCGTTAATATTGCCGAAATATAATTATTATGCATATAAATTACCTACGTGGTGTTTAGGAAAACCGACATGGAGTTATTAGGCCATATAAATTGCCAACATAGAAATATTGTAAAAATACAATATTTGAGTTAAAATGTCATGTTTAATACCGGCACGCAGACTTGTCTAAATAAATAGCCGAAATTAATTTATATTTTTTTAAATAAATTTATATTTAATAAACTAAAAACTGCATGTCTGTATAATAGTTGAATAAAACAGCAATTGATCATAAAGTGCAATGCCTGTGTAAATTCTTTAAACTTTTTACCGGATTACAATGACGGCGACAAAGTATATATTTTATTTCGCCTAAAGATCCCTTTCTTAAACATCATTTTAAATGATGTAATGTTACAAGAGAATTCTCGAAACACAATCCTGTGTATTGTTCCCGAAACTAGGCCACACACAATAATTCTTGCATAACATTCGGGGACTTTGAACCCCTACAAATGGGGATATCCCAATAATTTGCTCTTTGGGGGGATTACAATGGCTATGTTAAATGAACATGCATTGTATACATTAATACTCGTATATGCTTGACACTTTCGTGACGTCGTGGAACAGGAAACAACTAACCTTATAAATTGTTGTTCTTATGAAATTGTTGTTGTACAAATGTTCAAACTAAAAAATAAAAAAAAATGTCGTGTAGGATGTCATGCTGAATGTTGTGGCAGCACGATTTAAAACCTGTTTTTTTAATGTCGTGCCCGATGTCCTGCCCATTATTGTGTCAGCACAACTTGGTTATTTTAAATACAGTGCTTGAAGGTTTCTTTTCCTAATATGTACCATGTGCATACACCAAGACCCTCGCATTGTCAACTGTTTGATCAAAATGAGAGAAATATATACACATGCATAATGTTATAATTCGACCAAGGAACAGAACAAACAAAACAGAAGGAGCAGTACAATAAACATTAAAAACAGACAAATCACTAGAAAGTCAGATGATGACGATTCAATCTTAAGAGGCTTGTTTAGCCGTCATTCACAATCAACTATGTAACACGAGTAAAAAGTTCGACCGGATATATCATATATGTGATATATCCGGTGAAAAAGTACACGAGCATCAAACGAATATACATATATTATAATAATGTAATATATTTGTGTGGCTTGTTTGTATATGCACACCAAACGAATATGCCACAGACATAAAATGTATAGTTTAGACAGGGCAACAAAATTGGCTACTGATATATCACATTTGTTTTCAAGTACATAAAGTCAAATCAAATGTCAGATTATTTGCAAATTGAAAAATATCAGTTAATTATGAATCATGTACAATACGTTCAAATAAACAGGCCCTTCCCCCTGCCTAGTCTATCCCAGTTACTGTTTAATGTCCATGGTGCAAGTCACTGGTTATTCTTTATTCAGCATGTGACAATGCCAATAATGACAAGATAAATAAGAAAAGGTCCTATCAAAATTTCCACAGATATTTAAATTTTAACAGTAGACAGGAAAAAAAGCTTTGTATGATTAGAGGCTTTAGAAACACATGTCAGAAAGAAACACAGTCCAGTGAGGCATCAATTTACAATTTAAAGTTTTCAACTGACCATTAATTACTATATTTTATTTAGTGAAACCACATAAAATATACTTTTCTTTGAATTAAGATGCACAAGGATAGCAAAATATTGTCTATAATTAACTATATGTAAATTGAAATAAAAAAAGCTTTACTAGTCATAGTAAAACCATATAAAACAGCTGAATTAACTAACATTGACCACATTAGAGTATTGTGTTTACTGTTTTTAAATGCTGATTATTTAAAGCTAGGTTTGTGTATGGTCAATAGTTTACCAAGCAATATATTTCTTTTTTGTATAAAGAACTACATACATGTTATTGTAACATAATACATTTGATCAGTATGAAAACTTTTGAATTCATTTTGAACAACTTATCAATATTTTCAAAACAATTAAAATATTAAATATGGAATGCCAATATTAATCTTTAAAGATGTTTAATTTAAAATAATAAATAATGTATTAAAACTGTGTTTTTGTTTTAAAAGATGTCTGAAGTTGAATGAACTTGAAAAAGTTCAATTGACCAGTACTGGCCACTTGAGGGTTATTGACCGGGATGGATTCAAGCGGTTAAGACCACTGGTTAAAACAATACGGTCCAGCCCTGAGTAGTTGTTGTAGTAGTAGTAGTTGAAGTTTTAGTTGAGGCTATAGTTTAAAAAATAGTAATGTAGTTAAGTTTGTTTTTTTGTAGTTTTAGTAGATAAGGTGTATTTGTTCAGTATTGGAAACAAAAGGTATAAGTAGTGGAGCAGTAGTAGTGGTTGTTATTGTTGCTTGTAGTAGTTGGTATAAATTAATAATACTTTCTGCCGAGTGGGGCATACCTTCCAGAAACATTTATTTTACGTTTTACGCACAGACACACTACCCGTATTTTTTTGGTGGCGGATAATCTTACACCCAGTAATTTTTTAAAAGTTATACCTTTGACATGCGCTGTATGGGAATCCATGGTCCTGCTTCCCCTATAAAATCTGTGTTTTTAGAATGTCGGTGTTGCGTTCGGAAAGGTATCTAAACAAAAACGTATGTTTAATGCGTCTATTACACTGAAAATTTAGACGGTAACGACGAAAAGCTCTAGCAACTTAATTTTGTTGTAACTGGTTCAGTTATTACATCATAAAATTTATCCATGGTAAACATGAACAATTAAGCATTATTTTCTGGCATTGTTATAATTATACTATTATTTGCACTTTAAACCGGACAAAGCATAGTAAAATATTTTGAAATGAGGTTATTTTTTCCTCTGCTCCATGTCAGGATCATTCCTCAACCATAAATATATTCTTATTATTATTCATCTCATGTCTTGAAAAATCTACCTTGTCCGCGTCTTTTTAACTTTTTATAACAACCCGCATTAGACATTATGTGAATGCCCATCTAAAATGCTAACTGATAAGTGACGCGCATGGTAATGTAATTACTATTTTCATAAATACAGTGATATAATAAATCTAAAAAAGTGTAGCACGAACAATATTCTTAGTTCATTTGATTTGTTTTAAATCACGATTCAGGTGCTTACTTTTAGTTGTCTTACTTTGAGAGGATAATTTCATTTACATTGTTTGTTTGATAGATCTTTCGTTTACTTTGAAATATACGTCATCATTCCCAACAAAGCCACCACCACCATCAACATCACAACCAAAACCACCACCACTACCACCATTATCAATAACAGCTCTGTCATTTCTTTAGAAGAAAAGGTATTAATTTATGAATGTACCAGCCAACCATCGAATAAATATTCCAACATCTGATTTCGTTTTTTTACAGTGTTTTTCGCCTTTGGTCTGTCGATAAAGTCAGAAATTTCTTCATCTTTGAACATTTTGACTTCTGTCAAAACAAAACAACGCTTTCTGGACAGTTAGTGGCTTTACAATCAGTTTTAAACAAATACTAACAAGCGTCAGTATGCACGAATGGTTCCCGGTCTTTAATTCGTTAGAGATTGAAATCGGAAACCAGACTAGCATCGTTTAATGCAAATGTACCCAACCGTCCAATATGAAATTTATATATATTTTGGGGATCCAATACGGGAATATATTGGACGGTCACGTGGTACAAATGCAGATTGTCGATTGGTTAGATTTATTAGATATATAATAAATATAACATATATAACATAGTGATTTATGTCGTATAAATTATCTAGAGTAATTAGACCGTTTACCTTACAGACATAGAATTAATAGTGCGGCAAAAATGCTGACATGAAGTTATTATATCTTATAATATATCGAAGTTGACATATTAGGCCGTATAAATTACCGTAATGGAGTATTAGGCCGTACACATTTCAGACATGGAGTAATACGGTCATAAAAATTATCGACATTTAACAATCAGGCAAAATTAACTACCTACATGTTTCAATAAATTCGCATAATTTACCGACATGGAGCTGTCATGCCGTAAATATTGCCGAAATAGAATTATTGTGCATACAAATAAACTACTTGGTGTTTAGGATAACCGAAGAGGAGTTATTAGGCCATATGTATTGCCAACAGGGAAATAATGTAAAAATTACAATATTTAAGTAAACATGTCATGTTTATTACCGACACGCTGACTTGTCCGTACAAAAAGCCGAAATTAAGTTATATTTATTTATAAATATATTTATATGTAATGACCTTAAAACTTTATGTCTGTATAATAGTTGAATAAAACAGCAATTGATCAGAATATGCAATGCCTGTGTAAATTCTTCAAACTTTTTACCGGATTACAATGACGGAGACAAAATATATATTTTATTGTGCCTAAAAGTCCCTATCTTAAACATCATTTTAAATGATGTATTTTTTACAACAGAATTGTCGAAGCACAATCCTGTGTATTGTTCCCGAAACCAGGCCACACACAATAATTCTTGGATAACATTCGGGGGCTTTGAACCCCTACAAATGTGAACATCACAATCATTTGCTCTTTTCTTTGGGGGGGGGGGATTACAATGGCTATGTTAAATAAACATGCATTGTATACATTAATATATGCTTGACACTTTTGTGACATGGTGGAACAGGAGACAACTAACCGTATAAATTGTTCCTAATAAATTTTTGTTGTACAAATGTACAAAAACATTTTTTTAAATGTCCTGTAGGATGTCATGCTGAATGCTGTTGCAACGCGATTTAAAACTTAGTTGTTTTTAATGTCGTGCCCGATGTCCTGCCCATTATTGTGCCAGCACAACTTAGTCATTTTAAATACAGTGCTGGAAGGTATCTTTTCCTAATATGTACCTTGTGCATACACCAAAACCCTCGCATTGTCAACTGTTTGATCCAAATGAGAGAAATATATTCACATGCATCATGTTATAATTCGACCAAGGAACAGAACAAACACAACAGAAGGAGCAGTACAATAAACATTAAAAACAGACAAATCACTAGAAAGTCAGATGATGACGATTCAGTCTTAACAGGCTTGTTTAGCCGTCTGTCACACATCGACTATGTAACACGATTAAAAAGTTCGACCGGATATATCATATGTGTGATATATTCGGTGAAAAATGACACGAGCAACAAACGATTATACATGTATTATAATAATGTAATATATTTGTGTGGCTTGTTTGTATATGCACATAAATATTAAACATGGAATGGCAACATTAATCTTTTAAGATGTTTTAATATAAAATAATAATTATTATTTGTATTTAAACTTCGTTTATGTTTTAAAAGGTGTCTGAAGTTGAATGAACTTGAAAATGTTCAATTGACCAGTACTGACCACTTGAGGGTTATTGACCGGGATGGATTCAAGCGGTTAAGACCACTAGTTAAAACAATACGGTCCAACCCTGAGTAGTTGTTGTAGGAGTAGTAGTAGTAGTAGTTGAAGTTTTAGTTGAGGCTATAGTTTAAATAATAGTTATGTAGTTAATGTTGTTGTGTTTTTTGTAATTTTACTAGAAAAGATGTATTTGTTTAGTAGTGGAAACAAAAGGTAAAAGTAGTGGAAGCAGTAGTAGTGGTTGTTATTGTTGCTTGTGTATACAGTTGATATATAATTAGCAATAGTATAACAGTATCGCTTCAGTAGTAGTAATGGTGGCAGTAGCAGTATTAGGTGTTGTTACAGCAAGAGCAGCATCATAAAAGTAATCAGCATCAGCAGTTATAGTAGCAACAGATACAGTAGAAGTAGTCGTAGATTTTGTAGCAGTAATACTAGTGGTGGTTGTTGTCTTAGAAATTAGTAGAAGCTGTAGTAATAGCAGCTATGGATATAGTAGTAGTTGTTTTTATCATTGTAGAAGCTGCTGTATTATATATATATATATATGACATGTCATGTCATGTGCATAATACTAGATAATACTAGTTATTAAACAAAAAATATCTTTTATAGAAAAGCACACATTGTCAAAATTAAGATGATGTCTGGAATCAAAATGCTGACAGCTTACAGTCTTAAGTCTATGTTATAAACCTGAAAGTATGCAATGATAACAGTTCTCTTTTTTCTCTTTTGAAGACACAAAAGTAGAAAAAACTGTAAATGCAACTTTGTATAAGTAAATGGCCCACACCCTCCTCCTCTATAAAATTTATACAGTAAAACATGTATCTAAAACAACATGTAAATCTAGATCTATACATTTATTTATGGTATGCTAGTTTCTGGACGACACCCCAAACGTCCATGATATAGGTGACACAAATAACCCCTATGAATCTGATTATGACAGAAAGACTGATAAATGTTAACTCAAAAAAGCACAAATTAATACATGCAATATCGTCAAATGCAGATAACGATATATTAATTACATCAAATTAAATCTAGAATATATTGAAATTAAAGAAACAAAAGTTCATCCGTTTTTGCTATTTCCATTGGCCGCCATTATTGTTGACAATTTGAATGCGCATGCGTGAGTGTCAAAAAAGTGGAATGGCAAAAATATGGCGAAAGCTGAAGAAAAAAAACGATTCACTTCCACGCACTTGCTAGGTTTCTTGCGAGTACGGCATACCTTCCAGAAATATTTATTTTACGTTTTATGCAAACACACACTCCCCGTAATTTTTCGGTGGCGGATAATCTTACACCCCCTAATTTTTTAAAAGTTATACCTTTGACATGCGCTGTATGTGAATCCATGGTAATGCTTCCCCTATAAAATCTGTGTTTTTAGAATGTCGGTGATGCGTTCGGAAGGCTATCTAGACAAAAAAGTATGTTTAATGCGTCTATTACACTGAAACTTTAGACAGCAACGACAAAAAGCTCTAGCAACTTAATTTTGTTGTAACTGGTTCAGTTATTACATCATAAAATTTATCCATGGTAAACATGAACAATTAAGTATCATTTTCTGGCATTGTTATAATTATACTATTATTTGCACTTTAAATCTGACAAAGCATAAAAAAAGTAAAATATTTTGAAATAAGGTCAATTTTTTCCTCTGCTCCATGTCAGAATCATTCCTCAACCATAAATATATTCTTATTATTATTCATCTCATGCCTTAAATAATCTACACTGTCCGCATCTTCTTACCTTTTTAGCAAATAATCCGAATTTTATATTATGTGAATGCCCATCTAAAATGCTAACTGACAAGTGAGGCGCATGGTAATGTAATTAATATTATTGTAAAAACAATTATATAATAAATCTAAAAAAGTATAGCACGAACAACATTCTTAGTTCATTTGATTTGTTTTAAATCACGATGCAGGTGCTTACTTTTAGTTGTCTTACTTTGAGAGGATATTTTCATTTACACTGTTTGTTTGATAGAAAAGTCATCAGGCAATGCGAGGTTGGAGCGCTCAACAAATCCTTTTGCTGACTGACCGTTCCAAGGCCGAAACTGCTATTTTTTCTTTGCGTGTGTTATGTCTCGTCATTGTGCTTTTTGACACATTTACATTTACCTTGTTTGCCTTGGTCTAGAGGTAGTTTAGATTTAAATATATTCGGTTATTTTGATAGGGCCTTTTCTTATTTTACATATTGCATACATATTGTTTAATTCGTAGGTATGATGTTATGAATGAATGTTTGATCTGAAACCGTAAATGTGCTCAAAGGAATGACACCGTTATATAAAAACTTTCAGCGTTTTCTTGCAATTGCCTTAAGAAAAGTTCGTAAACTTCATATTACAACTACATTTAGTTCGTTATTCAAGCAGTACAGCCACAACATCAACTCGTCAGGAAATGCGAGGTTAGAGCTCTGTAAAACCGGTTTAAAGGCATCTCAAAAGGAATGTGGTATCCCACTGAGCCAGGCCCCCACATGCTATGACCAGACCTGCTAATTGCTGGTCATCACTGCATGGAGTCTTTAGCCAACATAGTACTAATCTGTCACAGTAATACCTCTGATGGGTTAATGCAAAACTAAATTACCTGCTAGTAGGGATGTGAGACAGTAGGCTAGTTTTACACAAAGCCACAAACATTATTGTTAGTGATAATGTGGGTTGTTTACTGTATGATCCCTTACAAATTCTTTATTGCATTAATTACTAGGTGTCAATTTTGTAACTGCAAGATTATGTATTTATTTCATAGCTAAATATTTAATTTTGAAAATACATGAGAGATACAAGTTTTAGTATTCAAAATGACTCTGAAGGACATTATTCTGACAATGAATGACTTTTTAAATTGCTTTTGTTAGAACTGTTTCATTACATTTTACAAATCAAAATAAAATATAACTTTAAATATATATGAGAACTAAAAGAATGAAAGAAATAACAAAATGTATAAGAAATAACAAAATCAACCAACAAAGTAAGAAAGAAAACAAATAAAGATTTATATATATATATATATATATATATATATATATATATATATATATATATATATATATATATATATATATATATATTATATATATATATATATATATATATATATATATATATATAAATCTTTATTTGTTTTCTTTATATATATATATATATATTGGATTGCGTAATTGGTATATTCACGACTGTTTCCTTTACAAACTGTGAATGACTATGTACAAACTGTGAATGACTATGTTCAACCCCCAGATATAGCATACATACACTTGGATCTTGAACTATACCTGTGTGACAGACACATCGTTACAGACTGTGGCAGCCTGGCTTATCAGAAAACAGATGCCCTCACATGCTGGGTGGGGCAATAAATGGGGGGGGGGTCACTTATATAAGGCTCTTGAGATGCCTTTAAGCACCCAAGTCGGTCCATATTGCCTACTGACCGTTCCAGGGCGGTAACTGTCGGGTTTGCTTTTTTCGTTAAATGACTCATCACAAATTTGTTCTTACTTTTCGCTTGGATTGCATGTGAAATACCTCTGTTCTGTGCCTTTTCGGAGTTTGGTATATGTTGCTATACTCATAGGTCTTTGTCATATATTTTTTTTATCATTAAGATACAAAAGAATAAATATGTAATTTTTCACATACTCTTTTGGAACAAATTGAACAATTGACGTTTCTTATATTGGTCTTCTAAGGAAGGGGTTATTGTGGCCTGAACGGCACGTAACCTTTGTCGTGGAGATTGACAAACACTATGTCTAGTGCATTACAAATTTTTCTGTCGTTCAAGGAGCTACTGAACGTCCAACGCTGGTCCTGTCCTACCAGATTGTTGAGAATATGTCTACTTGGCAGGATAGGATGTTCCATTGCTTGGCGCAGCTCGGCGATCGAAGTCGAACCATCGATATTGAAACTGACATAAATGGAACGTTTTCTTCCATGTTTAAAGCTCCAAATGAACTTGGACACATTTTTGGAACTAGTGTAAATAGTACTGCTGACTGCGGTTACTCTGTTAGGATGAACTTTGTATTCAACAAAATAAACATGACGCTAGATGGTGTACGACTACGATGTGTAATTCATCCCGGGCCGGAAGAAAGCTTCCCAGCTTTGACGTCAGATGAAAAGGTCATCCACGTGGTACCAGGTCAGTTAATAATGCTCTTCATTTTTATCGGAGTGTGTTTTAATCATAGTTTCAATGCAGTTAAATAACTCATATATGTCATTTCATCATATCCGTATTGATCCCAACCAAAACCAAGCCTCGGTCATTGTGTCTACACAAGATAAACTTAAAAGACGCATCAATATCCAATGAATCTGTAAGAAGTCAGGCAACACTTTTCAACCAAGTCTTTACCCCAAATACATTTTAGAGAAAAATAAAATTCTTAATTGTATAGTCCATGGATCTGACTATGATATGATGTCAAAATACTACAGTAATATGTTAGCAGAAAATAAACACTAAGTTTATACCTAGCATAATACTTGAACTTGAGCTAAATCTCAAATGAGAAGATTCTGCGAGTGGGGCATGAATTGTCAGGCCTGGTTTATTTTGTAAACAAATGTTTGGTCTCCAATGTATAACATAGCTTTTGTCGGACGCATCGAGTTATGTCGCACATATGTAGAAGTAGCCATATCTTATATGGCTGATTTCGGCCATCTTGAAAATATAGATTCATAAATCATCATATTAACATTGTAAAGGGCTTATTTCAACTATTATAGTAATATGTGTGATCTTTCAATTTTTTCCCAAAACGTCCTTTTCTAAGTTTATAGTCTTGTTGTTTTATAATTGTTCTCTACTAGACTGTGTACCATTCTTATTTCAGCCAATTATTGCTCGGGGATACCACAAGGCAAGAAGCTTCCTCACGTGTATTTCTGTTCACTGTTTGTCCTGTGTCGGAATGAAGGTTTAACGTCAGCAGTGTACAGAAATGCCCGGATGGTCAGTGTTTTAGCCCCACCTTCGAAGAGTGTAAACCATGTGACCAGACTGGTTGTACATCAGAGGATTTCGCCGAGACTTTCTTTGCCAAATGAATCGGCTCACCTTGTTAGTACTCGGTGCGGGTACCTCTTTCAAAACATTTCGGCCATTTTGGTACATTGCTACTCATGTGTGAACGAAATAATTCCACAACCTGTTTCTTACGTTGACGCAAGTGGTGGGACGGATAACCACTTTTATTTACCCATCTCTTCCTATGTCCCACTATGAGTGGATAATGTGTGCATTGGTCAAATTGAAATTGTTTCCCTTGTTAGATAATACTCGAGGTAGTCCAAATAGTAGGTAGGTCCTTTTAGGTGGAATCCTTGAAATGTATCCTCTGTTGAAATGCTTATAAATTTATAGAAAAGTGAGGTGCTTTTTGATGATGCTTTACCTAGGAGGTATCACAAGAACGGCAAAAGTCAACACACACTCCAAAGAGTATATGCATAAAATCTGAGTAATCTTAATGAAAGGACCAACTGTATCTAATACCTAGATAATACATTTTTATCTCCCTTTTACATAAATGCTTGATATTATTACACATATACTTACTGTGTGTTATTGTATCTATATATATATATATAATATGTTACTAACGATATAAGTACATGTATATTGATTTTGACGACAGTTAATTTACATTGATATCATGAAGTGAATGACGTCTTGTATATTTAGTATAATATTTTGATTGATTAACATTATTTTATTATTGCGTGTGCTAATACTCATTTTGCGTCTTTTACATAAGTTTGGAATTCAAATGAAATTGACACTAAACAGTGTGTTCTAACCTGCATCTTTTTAATTCATTTTTTCAGAATATGTAAACGGTTACTAATCTCTAATAGCAATTTGTACATACACGTGTTTTATATGGACTTTGTTTGTATTAATGTTATATTAAGTGAATACACATTCTACCAAAGTATAATAACTTATGAACATAAGAACACGTCTATAGAGCAACGCATCATAACATCATAATCAGTACAGAACACCACCTCTAAACACCAACATATTAGCAGAACATCAGATTTACAGAACCTCATATTAACAGAAACCAACAGCATCCACATCAACAAATCCACAGAGCAACACCGAAATACATGTTAAATAATTCCCTCTACACCAAAACGGTTAAAGAACACTTTTACTGGCACCAACACATCTACAAATCAATCAATTACAGAACCACCTTTGTAAATCAAAACCGTAACACATCAACAGGTCAACACCTTTACATATCAACATCACTTCACAGAACACCTCTACACATCAACACCTTCACACGGTATTAACTTTACAGGACTCACCAACGCATCCACAGAATAGAACATTCAGAGAGCAACATATCTACAAGGCAACGCCGGCACATACCGAACACTTACTGAGTAATGCCTCTACACAAAAGCACACATTTTTAACATCTCTTCTGTTCAAAGCCATACTTATGGTTAGTTTTATAAATCGGCAATTAAAGATCTTCACAGTTCAAATTTTAAAAAATGCTCTAATTTAATTTGGATTGTAGTGTGTGTTTGGTGTATCCCTAAAAGTGAACAAATATGAATATTTTGCAACAACTCTACAATTAACTAGCTCGTTAAATCAGTGTATTATCATAGTTCTCCAAATAACCACATCTTTTAATTAACACATATACAGTGCCGTATCTCCCAAATAAACAACTACTAAAAACACCACAAATTCAGAGCCATCCACCACTAAATCTAAAAAAGACATGTCAACACAAACATAACTCTTTAAGCAAACAATTATCATATACACTTCTACCAATAAACATTTCTGTTCGTTATGGGTTCGTACCCAGCAGTTTCATCTTTTCTATTTTTTATTTGTTTTTTGGTTGTTATTTCTGTATCAATCACTCGCAAGTTAAAAGAGAGAAATGTATTATTAATATTTTTTCTTATTCAAGTAATGGATAAGTTATGTTGTATTTGATAAAAAATACTTTACCTGGGACATTGAAAGACTAACAAATCAAACTAGGTCATCTTAAACACTGCAAAATATTTTTGGAAAACTTTGAAAAACAAGTATGGCTATCACCAGCTAATCGCAGGAAAATAGTTACATCAGTCTTTCAAATTGGTTGGCATGACTACACTGATAATGCATTTTAAAAGTTTCAAGTCTAGCCATTTAGATAAGATATGTGCTTTGTTTGCCTAAGGTCATTGTTTATTTCCGAAAGATACTGAAAACAGGACACTTGAAGTAGATATGACATTATATTTGAAGTGACTAAAGATACTCCTGTAGATTATCTGTTATATTTGATACATGTACATGTCGACAATAAATATAACCCGCACTTTATTTATCTTTTGTGTTATTGCTTAAGGCCGATTTAGCTATTTCACTGGCTTTTATTTGTTGTTGTGGTTATTGTTGCTGTCGTTGTCGTTTGTTTGGTTGTTGTTTTGTTTTGATTTTGTAATTATGATTAACGTTTCATCCGTGTTGAACAAGAGATATATCATGGCAATATCATAAACAGCAAATCCCTAAAATAAGTGTATCAAAAGAAGTAAAGTGATATGTAACAAATAGAAACCTTTTAAGCAGGACGTAACGCGGATAAAACTTACACTTATCAGTAGTTTTATGTGATGGCATGGGGTGTCATTTGGTGGCATTTTTGCCGATACCGTGCAGCGACATTTCTATCGTTATAGCACAGAGGCACTTATGAGGTGCCCAGGGACTGAACCCGGCCGGTCCATTATACTGACACCGACGAGTCAGGCGTAATGATGTCCCCTTCGCCCCGAGCGTTAGGAGGGAAGCCACTACTACAAACTTTAAAGTCTTTGGTTTAACCTGGCCGGGGTTTGAATCCGCGACCTCCCGATCCGCAAGCAAACGCTGGTATACTACTGCACATAACACTTAAAAACTGAGTAATCCAATGCAAGGACCTACTGGCATTCTGGGATTGTTCCGGGGAGGCTATCCCCTAATGTATTTTATGATAAATATTGTTATCTCTCTTGTAGATACCGGCTTGATATACTTCTACTTACAAATGATGATACTACTACCTCTACTACTACTAATAATAATAATAGTAAAATTATTAATAATAATAATAATATATTTTTGTCAATATATCTATATGGTATGTTACTTACTACATGACAGACAAAATTACCCATATGGTTACATGTATACTGATTTTGACTGTAATTTACATTGAATCTTCTCTCACCGTGAATGACGGCTTGTGGTATTTAGTATTGTATAAACATTGCTTTGTATTCTTTTTGTTATCCCGTACTCATATTGTTTGGTTATACAAAAGTTAAATATCTAAATAAAGGCTGTCACTTAAACTGTGTTTTAAAGGTCCTATCCGAAAGTTTATCTATATCAAATGCATGTAACATTATTTTTCCACGGTTTTCTGGGACTTAATGCATAATTTATGCATAAACTTAATCTTCAATCTAAGTAAAGACGATTTAGAATACTGCCTATATTGTTGTAATCTGCTGGTATTTGAATTCATTATTCAGAAAATGTAAACGTATACTAATATCTAAACAGCACTTTGTACATACATACACTTGCATAAAGACGTAAATTGTATTAAGGTTTGTGTGGCTGAATAGACACTTTACCGGGGTATAATAACATATCAACATAACAACATGTCTACACAGCAAGACATCTTAATATCATCACCTGTACAGAACACTACCTCTAAACACCAACATCTTAGCAGAACATCAGATTTACATAACTTCACATAGTTATTAACAGAGAGGTACAACATTCACATCAACAAAACCACAAATCGACACGGAAATAAACATTGAATCATTTCCTTTATATACATATATAATGTATCACTATTACACACTAACACCTCTACAAATCAATAAATTTACAGTAAAACCTTTATACATGAACAGGTCAGCACCTTAATATATCAACATCACTTCACAGAAACACCTCTACTCATCAACACCTTCACACAATATCAACTTTACAGACCTAACCAACATTCAGAGCATCATATCTACAATGCAACGCCGGCACCTACCAAACACTTATTGCGCAATACCCTTACACAGAAGCGCAGAATTATTTCAAATTAACATCTCTACTATTCAGCGGCTATATTTTTCATTAGTTTTACAAATCGGCAATTCTAAGGATCTGCACAGTTTATTTTGCGCTAACTTGTCCCATTGCTTGGGACTTTATTGTGTTTGGTGTGTTTGGTGTGTCCATTAACGTGAGCAAATATAAATTTTTGCAATATTAAATTGTTAAAATGTAACAGAAGATTTCAATATTATATTCACAATAGCACATTCTTAGCAACATTTCAAGTCCAGGAGAACAACTTTACAATATACTTGCTCGTTAATTCAGTTTATTATCATAGCTCTCCAAATAACCATCTCTTTTAATAAACACCTATACAGAGCCGTATCTCCCAAATAATCAACTCTTTAAATCAGCACAACTACAGAGCCAAGCACCACTAAATCTAAAAAACAACACGTAAACACAAACATAACTCTTTAAACAAACAAAATACATCTTTAAATCAACATCTCAACACATCTACAGGATAATAACTATTCAAATAAACTCATCTTAAACTGAACACCGTCTTCATAGTCATACATCGCCAAGCAAACACTTCTGTAATGTTTAACAAATGTATCTGGAAAGGTTTTAGTCAAACCATTTAGATAACATGTTTGCTTTGTTTGTCCAATGCTGTTTTCAAATGATGCTAAAATGCAAAACACTTTTCTTGAAGACGATATGACATTATATTTGAACTGACGATAGATACTGCTGTAGATTATATGTTATATTTGATACATGTACATGTAGATAGACAATAAATATGATTTACGATTTATTTAACTTCCTTATTGCTTAAGTCATATTTAGCTATTTTATAGGCCCATGTTTGTTGTTGATTGTTATTTTCGTCGGTGGCGTTGCTGTTTGTTATTTTTTATTTGGTTTTTGCATCAATGATTAGCTCTTTATGCGTGTTCGTCAAGAACATACATATCGTGCCAATATCAAGAATCGCAAATCTCTATCAGGCGCGTATCTGTTATTAAACGCTTTATGCATGTGCGTAACATCCTGTTCAAAAAATCGGAAATCTAAAAGTATTAAAAACACTATGAAGAGCTATGTCTAACTCAAGTTAGGCTTGATATATTTTATTTCCGTAGTTTCAAGTCATACTGTGTCTTAAAGTTGTATTGTTAGTAAATACCAAAACAACGTATTTTCTTTTCTTTTTACTTCTCATCTTTTGGCAAAAAAGGGCCCTATGAGCCAATGTAGCAGATTTTTTTCGGGCATGCGCCCGGACCCCCATTAGTAATTGTACGCAACTTCAAAAACGACCCAGATACGCACCTGTCTATTGTGAGTGCAAACAAAAGGAGTAAAACAATATGTAACAGCTGGAAACTAGATGTACCTTGAGTAAAATTATTTCATCTTGTCAGTAGTTTTTATTTGACAATCATCTATATATGTTAAAAAGCGAGTTAAGCTAGGAAAATACATGTAACTAGAATAAAGTTAAAATGCCCTTGCGCGAATATACGTCGAAACTATACTTCAGACATAATCATAAACTGACAAAATTATTAAACCAACTACAGTGCAGTAAGGCCATGAGCATCAAATGTGGCTAATTAGTTTTAGACGTCTTCCTCTACGACACCTCTGTGTATAATAAACTAACTAAGTATCCAGCTGTGATCTCATGTATGGTACTTTGTCAGTATATTCTTATTTGGTGGGTGGGGCGGGAACATCTAAAGAAGGCCATTTTCAATGCGTTAAAGAGACACAATTTTCGCCTATTTACTCAGATGTAATATTCAAATTCATTGTTTAAAGGGTTTTAAGGAGTTTTGATATTAACTTTAAAAATTAACAAATCGCAAAGCAGACTTATTTTATCGTATTGGTTTGAATGTCTGGGAAAATATTATGGGATTGGAGTAAAAATGTGAAAGGAGAACGCTTTGTGTAACTGTGCTCAAGCTTTTGTTTCGCCTGTTAAATCTGATATGCAGCAGTTTACCTTTATCAAATATTAAACAATATCTAGCTCATGTTTTGGGGAGTTTGAGCCAATTTCTAGTAGACCCACACTTTAGTCTTAATGAAGGCGATTGTGACCACTACCTCACTATGTAGAAAATCAAAATTGATGAAAATATTTCTAAATGTTCATTCTTGCAAAATCTATAAATAAGCACATTAGGGATTTACGCTAAAAACCGTTCAGAAAAATTAAGCTCATCTGTTGCTGATGAACTACTCTCTATCCTCTATATTAACCAACGCATGATGGCGCATGATAATACAATTTTTATTAAAGCAGCCCTGTTTGCAGTGCTGTATAAGACACGCATTACATATATATGGACAACGTTTTTCGTGAAAAAAGAGACAAATTTGCAGATATTGTCAAATTGATAAAGTTTGATGTTCATTACCTGAGGGACGTTAAAGAAGACACAAAATACATAAAGGTACGTTGAACTATCAAATGCCGTAGCAGCTCATGTAATTAAGAACAAAATAATAAAAATAAAAAATAAATGAATAAATAAATAAATAGAAATAAATAAGTAAGTATAATTTATTTATTTATTTATTTATTTTTAATATACATATATATATATATATATATATATATATATATATATATATATATATATATATATATATATATATATATATATATATATATATATATATATATATAACCAATTCACATATGTCTATAAAAGTATAAAGAGGCATCATGTTGAAGGAGGTTAGGACGTTAGTATGCATCATGTTGAAGGGCGTTAGTATGTAGATCAAATGCAGGATTTTATTTTAACATGAGGCTGTTAATTGTTCTGTGAGTGATAAAGACAACTGTCATATGTAGTGGTACGATTGCAAGTAGAGTTAAATGGCATTAGTGTTAAATGGCATTAGTGTGCTTGTCTGTTTGAAGCACCTAAGTCGCTTGTTTTGACAAATGCATTGATTATCCAAATCAGACCTTTACAGTTAAGCGCATGTTTTCACCTCTAATCAGGATTACAACACACGAATCGATACTGTAAGGTCCGCGCGGCTTCTAAAAATGGCATTTTACTTATTTGTATCCAACAATTCTCTCTCTCTCTCTCTCTCTCTTCTCTCTCTCTCCTCTCCTCTCTCTCTCCTCTCTCTCTTCTCGTCTCTTCTCTCTCTCTCTCTCCTCTCGCCTCCGAAAAAGTTTAACGTATTTTCTATTTCAAATGATAGTTATTAGCAACTTTTTATGTTTAAGAACGCCCCAGAATGCACCTACGGCGTTATGTAGTAAAAATATTTTTCCGGACCCCCCTAGCAGGAGTGCGTATACACAAAAGTCGTCTAGGCACGCCCCTGGTAGCTGTGCCATCTAGCAATATGTTATGACTACAGTTTGTGTACGATGGTCTTGAGGATTGGCGGTCTGTCCCGGCGGCTTTAACCTCTCTACACTACAAAACCGTCCCACATTGTGACAGGATTCAAGAATGTCCTCAATAGAAAACAAAACAAACAATGGTAAACTGCCTCTGGTCGATATTCGTGGGCATGCCTTAAAATGCACTTAAAGATGCCATACGACAGTTTGGACCGGTATTGTTGCTTTCGTGCAACCCAATAATTGTTACCTGAAACGATCCCGACATATTCTAATTATTTGTGCCCTACATACATGTGGATGGTAATGCGTATCACTCAAGTAGTAATTACAAAAAGGTATTTCCTATCCGAGCCACGCTACACGGTTAGCTATTTTCAGGCTAAAAAACCTCGTGATCACTTTCTTTTGATATCAATGCATGATCATCAAGGTAATCAGCTCCGACGTCGGTATATTTTTTTAGCTGAAACCCCCAGTCGTGCTTATTTATAAATATGAAAATAATAGACATTTAAAGCGATGTATGTCATAATGCGTAATGTCGAACACTGGAGGGAAATGTTATAAAAGGCATTTTCTTTAAGTATAAGTGTATGCAGCAATTGTGCACAAATTCCCTGGAGCTATGGTAAGATGTTGTTACATGTATTAGACATTGACAAATTGTCCGATACTATCTTTAAGGACAGTATATTCAGCAATATAAATACATGATTGTATGTGATACTTCATTTTTCGTTTCTGGATTTCGCGATGTTTATAAGAGGCCAAGTAAACTATGGACGTGTGTGCCAGTCGCTTATAATGGGTTTTCCAATCTCTGAGCGAGTTGGTTACGAGTTCTGTGAGCGTGGGATTGGTGTGATTGGTGTAAATGGGGACAATATGTAGAACGCAACCTTTAACTATTCTCTGTTTTTGTCATTATTTTAACAATAGACATGCATTAATTCTGTAATAATATTGACGGTCAATAAGAAGAGAGTATTGATCTTGTGACTGAACCTGCTGTTTGGATGCCAAAATGTTTGTTTTTGGAATATTTATAGTGTAGCCTAATTAAAATAGTTTCATAAGATTGTCGAAGTTATACAATGAGTAAAAGTGTATTTAAATCGCTTATATCTCAATTCATGGAGGATGACATTCTCTTTTGTTTTATTTTAAAGGACTATCTAATGTTTTATGAAATTTAACCAACTGACGGACCAGACTTTTCTAGGTATTCATGTCAAGAATCTTTCTCAATGCAACAAAGGACCGTAAACGAGAGCCCGGTTTGGTTTGGATTTTGATACATAGTATGTGACACAATCGTGGTGATCCTAGCTACTTCCTGCCATTATTAGTGGAGGAAGGAACCTGATTGTGTATAACCACCTCTCCACATATCCCGATATAAAAGATGGTAATAGATAGAATGCAATTACATCTTGTATGACTATTCTCTCCGATTTGCTGCACTTTAAGTACAACTATGTTATCTTTGTGTAATCTTTCATTTCCATTTCCATTCAGTTTGAAATTATTTACTCCTAAATCTGAGTTGTCAAGACACAAGCCTGTCACGAGCTGTATATAGTATCAGCTATTATACACATACTACAAGAGGAAGTGTGCAGATATATATAAAGTCCATCCCTATTTGTTGACAGTCGTCTTAGAAACACTTTCTATCTTCGTACGTTATCTCTCTCTACCGACCACTTCCTGTGTAGAACTAATACTTAAGAAGCAACTTGTACATGTGCGTTTTGTGCAAGGAAATTGCGTCTCACCTAAGGACTAAAATCTGATGGTTGATATAGGCCTCAATCCCAGGACCATCCGCCATGGGGTCCGGCGTCAATTCCGCGAGTGCCTAACTAAAGTCACAAATGTACACAAACAACCTAGTATAAATGTAAAACCCTTTTATTATCAGGCAATGCAAAGAAATAGAAAGCGGATGGACAGGGGCGATTCCGGTGTATTCTATAAACGAGCTTGATAAACTCTAAACCCATGACACCAACCTATTATTCTTTTTATCCAGTCACTTTTTCGAAATTGAAGAAAATCCTTTACCTTAACATTTTTCTTAGAGTGTAGACTGTGAAGTATTTGTTTAGTATAGTATTCCGTGTTATGGTGACGCGTAATAGTAAAAAGTAGGCATTCATTTGTAAGATGTTATCAGAAACCTTGTTATAAGCTCAAAAAATATCGCAAGAAACATGATGAAAGAATATTCTTCATTATTCATGTATTTTGTATATCTGTAATCTGTAAAGTGTGCACCAAGTGTGGATCTCGTAAAGCAATGTAAAAGGTAGAACGCTGCAATTTTTGATGCAGATATAATTCAGGTACGTGTTGCTGACGCTAAAATATCTGTTTTTTATTAAACGCAATAGTCAATGCACTCACGCCAAGGGGAAATTACATGTACAAACTAATTACAGAAAATGCTTTGGTATAAAGTATATAGTTATGACAGTAATCCAAGGAAGAAATTATTTCGTTAACAGACAACCCAGTTAAATGTCTATGGAAGTCATGTGACTCCACACTGACAGACAGAAGCAGTAAATGCATACAGAAGGAAGAGAGGTTGCGCAGAACTGACAAATCTGACCTTCGTGGAAAGTTTAAATCCATGATATTCCAGCACGGACAGATTGATATGGCCATTAATGGTGAATGAAGTTAACATCAGCGCTGTTGAAAAGATAGCAGACAATAAGTAAACACCTGAGAATGTGGCTGGGATTACCACCATCCTTCACAAGCTTGGGACTCTACAACATATCCAACTAGCTCCAGGTGCCCTGAAGCTTTCTGGTAGAGGAATTTAAAGTAGCTAAAGCCTGTCTCTTCCCGACCCTACGAGATCCTTGAGACAAAGGGATCCATGCATAGAGGTGAGAACAGGCAGGAAATGGTCTGTCAATTAAGTGGTGGGGCAGGCAGCAAGTAATTATAGAGTAAGACAATCCCTGATCTCATCATCTTTGTGAGAGAATAGGACTAAGAAGCAATCAAATACAAAGCCCAGCAATATCCTTTAAGAATTAGATAGTTAGGAACTCCTTGTAGACCTTTAGAAGAGGCTCTAGTTTCCAGAGGTTCCACACAATTCTCCGACCAGACATTGTGCTGTGGTCGAAAGATCCTAACATGTGTGATACTAGTGGAGCTCACAGTGCCCTGGGAACAAAGGACAGAGGAAGCACATGAGATGAAGATGGCCAAATACCATGACTTGGCAAACAGCTGCAGAGGACAATGGATGAAAAACATGGGTTTTCCCAGTGGAGGCCGGCTGCCGTGGATTTCCGTCACGGTCAACATGACAAATGCTATGAGCACTAGGCATCATGGGAAAAGTCCGAAAGGCTGCAGTTCGTGCGCTTGGTAAAGCTGCTGCTGAAATTGCATCCAGCCGGCTCTGGTTACAGCTTGGCTAACCAAGCTGGCATTAGCCAAGCTGGCAGCCAACGTCGCCAGGGTTGGTAACTGATCACTCTACCCCCCCCCCCCCCCCCCCCCACCATCCCCCCAACCCCACCATTCCGAGTGTGTTCCGAGTAAGGAGCGAAACATCTTATGACGATGGCATTACGCAGATGACTGCTGCGTATGCAGTTTATCAGAACTGTATTGCTCAACTAGACTGATTGTGAATCAAATTGTCAATATTCCCCTTGAACCATACACTGCACATACGCGAATAGGAAAGCAATAAGTGTGATAAATATACAACTGAAATATTATGCATTTGTATTGAAAATACATCTTCCCTTCCTACTTCCTCCTCTCCAAAAGAAAATAAACAACAAGCAAATACTTTAAATTTAATTTGTAATTGGACTTTATTTGGAAACGAGCACTCGAGCAACGAACTGCCTTACGTACTTATCATACATAAATCACCATGTCATTCACCAATTAGTTTCTACATTTTCGTTATCGGCTTACTTTTCAATACGAATATATGCGATTTGATACAGATAGCTTACTATCACTTCGTAAAACCATTTCACAACATGTTTAAATAATCAAAAACACGGATCATTACTCAATCGTACTGTTAAAAAAGTATCGCTATTAGCGCCCCGGCGGCCCAGTTTGAAGGACTTACCATCTGACTAGTTGTGCGTTGGTCACATGATACAGTTGCCTCTATTGCATCTCCGTAAGAGGATTTTGTCCGGCAAATGGAACAATCAATTTCTTGTCGGATATTTCATTTAAAAAGGGAAAATTAGATTTCTTCAACAAGAAAAGTCATTGATTCATAACACCAAAGGCGATGCAAAAGTTGGAACATGTTAAAGCAATATGGGAGCAAGTAACAGACAAACAGACAGAAATACTACAAAATATCAAATGCCTTATTATGAAAAGCAATCAATATTATCCAAGATGGACTCTGCGATTGAGCACATCCATGGGTAAGGATTGGGTCACGAAAGTAAAAGTTAGTTTGAACTTATTCTGTTTTTACAAATAAACAATTGGGCAAGAATTACAATCTCTTGTCTGGGGTTTGAACTTGAGCTTTTTTTGACTAGGGACTGTTTCGTTGCTAATAGATAATCTCACTTTGTTAACATGCAGTCCGAACAACGAAGGACGTACCCAGAAGAGTTCATACCTACGTACGTAAAATGAATATGTAGGTACGCACGGAGGATCCATGTACAATTTGGTTCAAGGTTTATATACTTGTATTATAATAATAAAAAGAAATCAAGGAAAATCTCTCGTTTTCTGTCATTTTGTTGTTAAAGGTACAGGCACACAAACATAAATATAGAAATAAATAAACATAACTAGCAAAAAAAAACGCCATTTACCGAATTAGGACCCGTATTTTATCACGGTTATGAAGGTCCGCACAACAGATTTTCCCCATATGCTTTTTTTGAGTATTTCATATAGAGGCGTCACGCTTCAGTGCGTCGCTATAAATCCACCACAAGCACTAATCAGACTTAGTAACTCGATTGTTATCACAGTGTAAACAATAATCTACTTGTTCAATATCTCGGTTTTATCTGTTATTATAGGTTTAAGCTCGTCCCATATCTTCACATGTTGGATAAAAATACTTTTAAAACCGAAATGGAAAATTAAGAGAAGCAAGTTAAAACCTGTGAAATCGACGTATTGTATTGCAGTGATTAGTAATAATGCTACGGCATTCTGATTTCACACTTTCAAAGCACAATTGAATATTTTCCGTGGTTTATTGGTCAAGGGTAAAAGGTGGGTCAATTGAATGAATGGTGTTGTGCCACACGGGAGTAACTTGTTTGGTACGTGAAGTTAAATTATGTCGTTGAGACGAGTGTTAAATCTTAGAGAGGTGAGATTTATTACAAAATAAAAATTCCCTATTGTTTTATATTGAGTTCTAAAATTAAATCCATGGTTAAGACTTTTGTTAAAGAAGTGCGCTTTCATTGATATCATGAAATGTTCTTGTTTCACATTTATTTCAGTGTGCGCTCTCTTAATTATGTTAATGGATATTAACGCATAGGACTTCAGTCATAAAACTTATACGGCAAAAGATTTTAGGTAAAAATATTTCATTTATTTTATTTTTGGATGCCTATTATTTAAATGAGTTATACAGAGGCTTTCATAGTATGTTTCATTTTTACAGTCATTAATTATTTTATCTCCTGAAACTTTTCAAAAACTGTAAAACAGCAATGTGTCACTTTAGAAACAATGATATTAACGATAACCGAAGTAATTCCGGAAGTTACCGCTATGTGAGCGGTCCAGCGTTTGTTGTCATTGAAACGTTACGATGCTGGTATCTGGAAAGGTGGCGGAAATGGCCAATATTAGATTGGATGTATAAAAAATCGTCCCCACGGAAAGTGTTCGGATTTATTCTTTTGCTGTCGGTGTCGAGCTTGTTCTTTCAATGTGCGATATATCCGCAATATTATCATAACACGTGCGATATGGAGCGGTCAGTTGGATTAATACGTAAAACGGTACATTTCAACTGTTGTTGTGTTTTTAGTTTGTCTCGTTTTTCTTCTATTTCTTTATTTACTTGTCTTCGATCTTTCACTTGTCATATTGCTCGTCCTCCCCTTTTGATCCGTCATCTTTTCAACAACATTTTCATCAGCAGCAACAGTAGCAACATTATCATAATCACCACTACCACCACCACCACCATCGTCACCATCGTCATCATCAACATCATCATCATCATCATCATCATATCATTTCTGTGATAAATCATAAATGCCTCAAAATTCTGTACCTTTGACTTAATTTAATCTTGAATTTTCTAAGCTTATCAGAAAAAGTTTCATATAATGGAACCAAACGAAGACGCAGGTAAAATCAAAAGTCAATTATCATAATAATGAGAATATAATGTGACTGAATTGTTTGTGTGTGTGCAATCCGATAAATAACTTTGGCCTGTTTCAGAATCGTTTACTTATTCCCGTCATTATGTTTGCAGAGCTATTATTTGACCTATTTGACCAGTCCATTATATTCTGAATAACGCTTCTATAAAGAACTATCAGAGTACACCCACTGTAAAGGTAACATTTAAAGGCAAATAGTCCAAATACATACAGCCGGACATAAAGGTTTGTAGTTATTATGTAAGAGGTACATGTTTATGAAGTATTTTTTGTCTGAAAATTAATGAAAACCGAAACGAACAGGCCAGGGGATAATATACCGCGTTCCTACTAACATATCACTTATGCCTTTTAGTTGTTTAATCTATTTGCAAGTTAGTATGACATTTCTAAAAGTGTCTATTCCGAAAAGGCTACAATGTAGGGACATAAAGAATTGTAAAGCGATTATTTAATATAAAATTTTATTATGGTAACTTTCCTTATTTATTTTTTACGATAATTTTTACTATCTTGTGAATGTACAATACTTATTAAAATGACATTTATATATAATAGAAATACAAGAAAGCGAGAGTAAAGTAGTTATATAATGGAGTTGTTACGTGTTTTATGATTGTGATTCTCTTCCTATTATCTAAACCGGTATATTTGTAAAGAATAGCATTAAAACAACAGCTTCATTTTCGGGCTTTCTTGTTCAAGAAATTTCGTCACAACGCCGTTGATTATGTTCTCTTATTTTATAAGGTTAAAAGTCAGTGATTACTTCGGCTTATAAATATTTACCAATAATATTCTTCAGACAACGTTTCGAAATCAACGCTGCGACTTTAGTAATTCTTAACAATACTTATTTAAGTTTTAAAATCACTGTACTTTATGTACTTTATCTTCATATTTCGATAAAGGGCTGACAGTGTACCAAATGGTCAAAAAAAAAACGTTACAGTCCATGATATCAATGGGTTTGTTAATGCAAGTCCGTGAAACTCAGAGGCTGGATGATTCTATTGTCAAAAATTGATAAGTACCAGTTTAACGTTGTCATGCCATACTAGTCACTGTATTATAGGCACTGACATTCGTTAGTAACGACACGCCGACATAAATCCAAAATACAGTCATAGACTAAACTACCATTTGTTTTCTTATGGCTCTATATCAATCTCGAATACAACCTTGTCTGTTTGCAAAAATGGTCATTACCAGGAAAATATGAGTTGCTTCTCTTTTAAAAAAGTATGACATGAATGTTCTTATTTTTTAATGTATGTGTCATAATATTTTGCCTCATATATCTTAATATCAGTAACCGCCCGTATGATCTAGAAACACAAAATTTTCCGGAGGAGCATGCGTTTCTCCTTTACCACCCCCCCGCGCCCCCTACCTCCCCCCCCCCCCCCCCACCCAACTCCACGCGTAACCCCTACCGCCCATGTGTACACATAGTACATGTCTAGCTGCGCCCCTGCATGAATGTCAGTCACTCCTAACTATGACTAAATTGATATTTCTACTACCCCCTGAAAGTATACTTTACGCCATTCAATCCAAAAATAGTTTTGTTGAATGTAGTGTTTGTGTGACCACTTAAATAATGGTGACCATTGGAGTTGATTTCTACACAAGAAAGGGCTTGAAGTACAATTAATTTCTGTTTGATTTGTAATTTCTGCAAACACTGAATAATCCTAGATTAAAAGGCTTGTAAACAGTGAGAGTGGATGATTGAAGGTTGGGTCGTAACGGTCATAATTAGAGCACTCTCGTTGGCGGTAGCTAGAATGTGTTCTGTAAATGTTTCATCTGTAAATGTTCCATAGATACAAGCATGTTAAAAAGTGGCTTAGGCCTTGGTGCAATCAGGCCCGTATACAATAAGAAACTGAAACAATTATCTATCGCATTATTCGGAAGCGAGCCCCTTTAGCATCTGGCATTGCATCGCACACAGCTCTTTATAATAAGCCTGATCTGTCATGTAGGTTATTTTCTTCATTAAAAAGCATTATCAACTGAATGGTATTAATTCTTTAGATTAATTTTATTTCTATTTCCGAATTTCTGATATGTATGCGAAATGATTTCGCCATTTACGTGACAAAAAACTATTCCCAGAACTTAATTCCTAAACTACTAAAGACGCGTTTTCATACGTAGACGATTCTAATTACGTGATTCTACAACGGTCCCAATGCGTTTGAAGACATGACCGAGCGGTTAGTCGCTAATTTGTAACTTTCAGCCTCTCACCTCATGGGTTCGAGTCTCTGTCGGCAGAGAATTTTCATGTGAGGAGGTTCTCCAGCTAACTTGCAGTGCGTCGGTGGTTCTACATAGGCATCAGTCTGCTGTCACCCTCAACCAGTAATAATTAGCTGTATGTCGCCAATATAACTAGAATTCTGTTGGTGAAATGTAACAAAAAACAAATCAAACAAAACAATACCGAAAACATTTATCACCACCGTCGGAAAACGAACGGTTAGTTGCTTAATTCTTACAGCGGCATAATGCTTAAGGTTGTGGTTGGGTTTTGTACATAGCAGCTATACAGACGTCGTTAAATGTCCAAATGGTTATACTCACCATTCTTCAAAGGTCATTAGGTTGCGTAGGGTCCTAGGTCTCTATAACGTTTAGCAACCGATTCATAAACAAACACACTTGTACCTAGGGTAAATATATGTTAGAGGTCAAAACATCTTGGTCGCTATGTACATTAATTTTGACAACGGATGTTTGCTGAATCATGCAAGATTAACAAAGTGACGACACGAGCAGGTAATTTGAATTTCAGTTTAAATCTGAATACTGGTTTGTGTTTGTGCATGGCGCTGAGGGGAAACTGTTCGCAATGTGACTTGAACTGGCCAAAGAATACTTCCTTGATATTATTTTAGGGTTATCGCAATCGCAATATATAAATAAACGACTTAAAATAGGTACTTCATGGCGCATTAAGTAGAACAGGGCACTGCCAGCCATGAATTTAATTGTTATTTTATTACATTTGTGTCTTTTTATTCTTTTATCATATTTGCAGATGAAAGATGTTATGTCGGTCTCAATTTTGCTTAACAAAGCTTTACTTGCTACTAATATCACGATATAGGAAATTGGGACGCCTTTTGGCTCAGTTATCCTTTTTAATGAATAAGGGAATTTGTTTAATGTAGGACAGAAAGAAATCACTTCATACTCTAGTGAAACTATACGTCAGCCACTTGATAAAGATCTCTATCCATAATTCGTTGGAATAACATGGTAAATGGTGTTTTTGTTATTGGACGTTTTATCGAGATGTCGCACTAGCATTTTATATTTTATTTGTTTGGTCGACTCTTGATCTTGTCATTTCATGTAGATTTCTTTTTATTAATTCAAATTTAATGCGCGATCTTATGATAAAACATCTCGGTATCAATGGTCCCTTTAAACAATATTTAAATTGGCTTTGAATCGAGAAAGCAATTACGTTCACATTAAAATTATTGGTTATTTATTTTTTAGAGAAAATGAAAACAAAACACGATATTATCTGATGACATTTTTGGCCTTGATGTTTGGAATGCTTTATATTTAGTTGTGTGTGTGATTTTGTTTCGTTTTTGATTGACTTTTTTCATCTCTTTATACAATCTTTATACAGAGGATTCGGTCTATAAGCGTTTTATTGAAAAACATCTAATTACATAGTCTGCTCACCTTTTAGCAGGAATTTTTATCATTGTCAACACAATGCTACCTAATGGAGATGACGTGTTTATACTCATTGGAATTTATATAATCAGCAGACCAAATTAACAGACTTTAAAAGTGGTATCCAATGCATTATTTCAGATACATATTTATAACGACAACAAGCCTGTTTGTGGATAATTTCTGACCCCTAACATAATGATTTTCTTGCAACTGTACCACTTCTTTTATGGTTAAAAACAAGTCATAGTTCTTCCATCATTTTATTGATCAAGGTCATGTGGATTCTCGCAATATAATATAGATCAAATATAACGTTCAGTCAGACATCGTAACGCATCGTGTTATCTTGCCGTACCCTAGAATATGACCTTTTGAATGCGCTACTGGGAAGTGCTACCAATTAAACAGGGTAACGGTCACAGTGGTGGACAAATCAATCGGAACACCTCGGATAATTCTTCATCTCTCGGATGTATGTAGGTAGTTGGATCACCTCGGCCATTTCCCTAAATGGGACTTATTTTGTGACAGACGTCAAAACAAAGATGGCATCCAAGTTTAATTTACAAAGCGCAGCAAACAAAACAGCTGCCAAACGACACCATTGTTTATGTTTTGTGCGAACTACATTTTAGGCATATTCGGCGAACAAAACGACCGTGATTTCTTTAAGTATCATTGCACCAGATACATCCGAGGGATGATTGTCCCGAGGACGGAATTACCCTAGGAGTTCCGATTAGTAGACAAATAAGCACTTCAAACCACCCGCGCTTCTTTAGGTTTAAGTTACAAAGTTGCGTTGTTTAGCAACGGTGACTGTGGCTGGTGAATAGATGGGTAACCGCAGCCGTGCGCCGCCTTGCGTTACAATAGCTCGCTATGATTTGTATTCATAAATTATATATATATATATTTAGTCTTACGTGGCAACACTGGCATAAATCAAGAGCGCCAACGGGAAGCTTTTAAAAAAGAGCTTCCATGTTAAGCACAATAGGTCTTCCTTTCGAAGTTATTCTGGACCAAATTGTCGGATATCAACAAAATACTACTACATATACCGCTTTGCTTATCGTTTTAAACAATATCGCGATACTTTACCTTGGAGATTAAACATGTTGTTATGTATTTACACACAACTAATAATGTAATGCATAGCTACTTTGCCATTCTTTTCAAACGATGCAAGGAACAGAAATCCGCAATTCAAATTTAAACTAATAATATAATGAATTTATTGCATTACTACCAAACTAATTATTGAAGTGTTAATGAGTGGCATATAAACATGACGTACACTCCCGCAAGCGCAGTTCTGATGTCAAACTTATTTGCTGAACTCTAGATGGCTAAAAAAAGTTACAAAGAGTCGCGGCATTTTTGATTCTCCCAACTTTAAGATAGCAAAATATTTTAAAAGACTGTGTGTTTACACTTAATCTCGATGCGGTAAGACTAAGTTTTACAGTTCTGAACAAAATAACAGTTAATTAATCAAATGTACTTTAAAGCCTAACACAGGGATTGTTACCATCCAGCGACATAATTGTTTCTACTGTTAGCTGGAAAATGTTGCGAAATGAAGTAAGTGCAAAATGATTTAAACGTAGATTGTAAAAATGTTCAGCTATTGCGCCTAATAGAGCTCTAACACTATGCAATACAAATGTTCACTGACAGAAAGGTAATAACTTATACCCTGATTAAAAATGAAAGTGAACTGATAAAACTACATCTTTACACCGGCTGCTAAAGTTATTATTCGATCATTCGTTAAATTGAATGTATACATTTAATTTAATAAACTCGTAAAATAGTATAAATTTTAGCCCAGGCTATAAGGGCACACCTCCGATATCTCAGAAATCAAAAGCTCCCCGCCGGTCGCAATATGCCCTGGGACCTCACTAGAAGCAAGTGTGTACGTGTCCACCTTAATCCCCATCACTGCTGTTTTGTTTGAAGTATGCGAGTAATTTCATGTTTCTTACACATATTAAATGTTTAGCGTTTATGTTGTTATTTGTATGTTCCTGTCGTTTGTGTGTGTTGATGGGGGGGGGGGGGGGGGGGGGAGTTAAATGCAATATTTATATAGCGACATCGTGAAAATGGATTCCTTTATTAACGCCGGCGATCATACGCCATTGTTATCATACTTATCATTAATCTTTAGTGAGCCCTTTCTTGATTAAAGAAATAAAAAAAATGTATCATTTAACAAAATATGTATCATTTAACAAGAGTAGTTATCTAAACATGATCAGAAAGTCCTAAGGCAATGTAAATATTGAATGTAAACCACAAAAGCACGAGTATAAAGGTTGGAGTTTCGCTGTTTGCGTATGTGCTGAGGTGTAAGCACCGTACTTGGTTCTATAATTGAACCTATTGTTAGGTTAAACTTAATGTAACGGATAAGCATTGTGTATCAACCGACAGATTAAAAGTGCGATATTCTATTTGCTGATTCAATTTCTGATTCCTGTCTGATACCGACCTGGTCACAACTGGTCAAGGTAAACATTTTAAATTTGTGTTAATAAGCGTTGTTGATCTACAGTAAAAATGGAAATCATTAATTTAACGAAATTATAAATTTATTAAAATATTACGTCTGGTCATTTTGGTTATATGTGTTAAATTAGTTAAATGATTGGGTTGAACTGAGGTTGGACCAACTATTTTGTCCGTTCTAAACTCAACGATCTAGCTCCAAACTGCGCCTGCTGTAGTATACGTGTTGTGTAGTCCAAGGTTAAAGTGCGTGTTCTTACTTTATCCGCACCGTATGCTACTTCTTCTTTAAAATGTAGCATGCAGTTAAACGTTGAAGAGTATCGTTTAAATAAAACATTGAAATTGAAACTTTAAAAATGCGTTGTCAAATATCACATACGAAAACGTGGACAATAGTTTTGATAGTAAAGTGAAACGTTGGTTTTAATTAAATTATGTAGACATTACTTAGTATACGTGATGAGCGAACTAATGTGTGATGACCAATTTATTGATTTCTAGTTCTGACTTATGGGATAAACGTCCATAAGAAAATGGGCACATAATGCGTGACATGGGCGCGCACTTTAAAACAGCCCCAAATTAGTATATTTAAATAACTAAATTATACATCGAAAAGAAAGCGTTTAAAAATGTTCTGGCTAAAGGTTTAACTGGCGTCTTCAAAAGTTTGGACCAGAGTTTGTTTCTCAAATAACCAAATCAGACCTTATTACTTGAAAAGGTGCTGCAAAATTCTGTTGATTGAGCCATAAATCTGTGAGAACGGTGAAACATAAATCCCCACTCGTCATTGCAAACTCCTATTTGAGCCACGCTGCTTCAAAGATAGCTATTTTTTTAAATAATAAAACCACCTCACAACAAGCTTTTGAGATCACATTTTATCGTTATCCTGAAAGTCCGCTCTGACGTCGATACCTATTTTATCAGTGATCACTGTCGTGTTTATTTATACAATTGGAAATACTAAACATTGACAGTGATTTGTTTCGCAATTTGTAATGTCTAACAAAGTTTGCTTAGACAAAAGTGTGGGTTTTGAGGTGTGAGTTTATGCACAATGAATGCCTAAATACCCCAAAAGTTTATGAAATAGTGTTGCTACATATTGGCAGATTATAGGATATCATCAGCAGGGGCGTGCTCAGGCAACTTTTGAGTGTACGTACTATTCTTAGAGGGCTTCCGAGGCATGCCCCTGACCCCGGACCTTTTCCCCATAGAAAACCGTAGATGCATTCTGGGGGTACTCTCTCTGACTTAGTACAAAGAGCAGGGAGAGAGATATATACGTCAAGTAGAATTGCAGAAGTATTTATAGAATTTGGAAATGGCTTAAAGAACACGGTTTTAAAAAATGAAACAACTAACTAGTAATGACAACTTTTGACGTTTTTATATTGTTCAATTTTTGGAGGCAACTGTACGCACGTGCGTACGTGCGTAAGACCAGGCACGCCCCTGATCAGTAATCTCACCTTCCCTATAAAGAGTTTGTGACTTTAAATTGGATAAGTTTGTCTTAATTGTTTGAAGGAAATATAAATGTTTGAAGTAAATAAACAAATTTCTTCAACTTGTTAAAATCCCAATTGACACCCACTTACTTCCTGTGTAGAAACAATACACATATTTTAGCTACCAGGGCTACAATATAGGTACCAGCACGACATGTATAGTCCTGGGTCGAGCCGTCTGATCCAGTGGCAGCTATGACAGCTAACACAACCACTTCTCTCTTCTTTCATTTCTTTACACTGTACTTGCCATATCTTTATAGACGCGTTGGTGCTCGACGACAGTATTATAATATGGTTACTGAAATGTGTACAGGGGTAGTAACACTAAATTCCGACCGGAAGTTGAGCTTGTCATATGGACATTTTTCTTTAATAACAGCCTGTTGCTAGGTTTAGCATAACATTTAAGCAGACCATTTTTAAAAATAATTAATGTTTGGTGTCAGAAGAAAGCTGGCACCGTGTATAATTAAATGAAGCAAAAAGCCTGAACTCCTATGCAAAGCAAAATGACTGATCCACCTTAGCTTTCAGATGGAACAGTAAACACGTTTATTTAATCTTCCCACTTCTTTCATTTCTTGAAATGCATGTTGTTGTTTTTCATCACCACATATTCATATGCATGTATCTGTAATAATTAGCGGTGCCTTTTATGGAATGCATTTTTATGGGGACGATAGTGTTGGTTGCAAAAACACGAAATTGCAGCTGTTATGTAAGACCTTTTTTTTAAAAAAAACAACAACAAGTATTCCGTTTTTCTAACAGTGTAGCTTGCAATTGCAAAAAAAGTTACTGGCATTTATGGAAATTCGCAGCCCTTTGGCGAAGTATTGTTCAACAAAACAAACCGAGTATACCGATGTTATTAATGCGGCTTGTAAATACAGATGTAGCAGAGAACAAGGAAAACAAAGTAGCAAATACTCTACTTCCCATCAGAGTTATGGTTCGTTACAGTCAAATGTTTTTGTAATTGATCGACAGGGTAAGCGGGTCCTTAGTTCCCATGTTATCATCGTCTTGTTAAAAGCGCATGCTCTCTACGGCACCTCGAATGTCTCACGTCCTAGCTCTTTCTTTTATTGTGGTTTATATATATTGTGTTTGCGTCTTTTTAGTGTTAATTTGTCCGAACTGGTGGGAACAGTATTTGTTGTATTGCAATAACTTGTTCACTATTTCTCGATTATGACATTGCTCTAATTATTTTGTTTGGACGAGTTGAAGTATGATGCTGTATGATTTATACGTTTATCTATTATTTCTTGGCCATTTCAGTGCTCGGACTATTTGTCTGGACAAGTGGCCGGATCGGTTTGTCACGAGTTGTGTACCGTGGGGACAGTCAACTACGAGAAGTGCCTCAACTATCGCTGGGGAAAAACTGTAGCCTACATGCAACAGAAGCACCCGGGTAGTACAGAGGTGACGACAATTGTCCTGAAGCTCGACAGCAGTGGTGGACACCTTCTCCCGACAGTTCTCAACGCCACAGATTCATCCACCTCCATTGAGAAAATACGTTTAATGGCAACCTTTCTGAGAAATTACATACACAAAAATTTGGATGTTTCGCTGCAGCAATCCGACATAAAGCTTCTTTCGTTTATTTGGGGGTATAATTTTACAAGTTTTATATCATCGGCTGAGGACAAAAACAAAGCCGTTGTGGCGGCATTAAAAAGTATCTGGTACCTTTCCCAACAGCCGGAGTATGTATTCATGAAATTTCATGAACGTTATACCTTTTCCCCTCAGCTTAAAGGAACATGCGGTGCTATTTATTTCGTCGAGCATACGCCATCAGTTGCAGAAAGAAAATCTGGACTGTTTAACGGGCGAGGGATATCTATCCATTTCTCTCCTTGGCGTGAAAGGGCAAAGCTTGCCATAAAACTTCTCGAACTTCTAAAAGTTGTTCAAACGGAGTTGCACCAGCCTTTACAGTTATGTGACGTCAAAGCTGCTAATTTTGGCGTCAGAAAGGGTAGCGAGGAACTTATTTTAATTGACACAGACAGAGATATGTTTGAATCTGTGATGCGCCAGAGGTTAGAGGTGTCTAATTGCACGGCGGACGAGCATTGTGGAAGTAATACTTGTCCAGTCAAGTGTAACAACCAACTAAACAAGTGTGTTGTTAAAAGGAGCAATAATAATTTACAGGTATGCATACATGTTTTGGTTTAAATACATCGTGCTAAGAAAAAAAAATTGATGTGAGTCCAACCTTTAAGTGGATTTGGATATCAGACAAATTTCTGAAAAGCAACGCAAGTGCAAGGAAGTTCAGCAGGATAAGGTTCAACATTTACGGTCATTGCCAAAGCTGTGAAGTGATCTAACAGTTCGTTTTCATGTGGTTGCTTGATCGTTAATGTAAAGATACACCATTAAAACTCTTTTGAATGTTCCATGATATTTGTACCATGAGGTAAAAGTGTCAAACATGCCACAGCTTGTTCTATGGCACCCACACACAATAGCTAGAGTACCAGTAGACCTACTTTGCCAACTCTGGTTTCGGTCCTCTCTCTATCAATATTCTCCTTTGTCTTCTCCTCCTCCTATTAATCATTCTTCTTCTTTCATGTGCTTCTTCTTCTGCGTTTCCTCCTACTACTTTTTCTTCTCATCCCCATCTTTCTTCTACTTCTTCTTTTTCTTCTCATTCTCCTTCTTCTCATCATCTCATGTCTCCGTTCTTGATTTCTCTCTTCGTTTGCATTTGCTTTTTCTTTTAGCCGTTATCTTTTGTTCTATTTTGTCTTTTTATCTGTCTTCTCTTGTCAAGTTCAAATACTATAACCACCATTATGATTCCTTCTTTTTCAGAGTGTTTGTGATAAAGTCTTCCTAGACAGGTACGGTCCGATAGAAACCGGACTTTTACGAGGGGCTCCTTTACAAATTAGCACAGAATTATCAACACTCGTGCATCGATGTGCGTTTCCGGTCACAACCGATGTCCATCGCAGAGAGTCGGTATTTTCCGGAGAACTTACATATACAGACGAAAGTGTTTTAAATACGGGATATCCAGATGAAAATGTAAGGCTAGAATTAATCAATATTATAAGGAAAGGGCTAAATGAAATGTAATTAAATTATGAAGTAATATAGTTTAGTTAATATTTTACCAATTTTAAGTTACACAATAACGAACGAGAACAACATTCCAAGTATGCTTTTGATTAGTGATAAAACAAATATAATGAGGAAATTAGATACTGATATTTGTTAAAGGTGGTGTTCGAAAAGTTGTATTCGAAAGGTGGTATTCGAAAGTTGGTATTCGAAAGGTGGTATTCGAAAGGCGGTATTCGAAAGGTGGTATTTGAAATACTCCCAAACAATGGTAAGGTTTTGTAAACATTTTTATATAGGCAAACTATTTGATACCACCCCACAGGACAAACGTCTTCCTTTGTAACCGCCTTAGTTCTATAGAGAGCAGAAAGGCCAAGCGTGGATTGTACATTTAACTATCTATTTATAGAGAGTCAAAAATTCACCCCAGTGCATGAATACTTACCTTTATTATAGGTATTTATTTACTGCACGATATCAATTTGCCTTCTATACAAGGTGACTTATAGGACTGTTGGGCCGGGTGTTGCTTAGTTTTTTTTTCCTTTTGTGTTATCTTAATTTCATTGTATTTAATGTTAACAAAAGTCACCATAATAAAAGATTATCGTATCATATTTTTTTTTCTTTTTATGAATCGTCATTTATCTTATACAAGAAATATTCGTCACACGCGTCTTATCTATAAATATAGTTGTGAGGAGGGGGGGGGGGTAGTACAGCGAAAAAATACGGTATTTGTATTTGATTCTTATCGATTTGGCAGGCAACTGACACTTTTCTTATATGTTGTTAAATTAGTTTTTAAAAATAAAATATCAATAAGAATATAAGCAGGAAAATACAACTGTTTCGAACTATTTTGATCGAACATAAATTAAAAAAAGTGCCTGGATCGCACTTTAATACATCACATAGTTTTTGCATTAAGCGACAAAAATATAAACAAACCCTACAAAAGTAAACTAAGAAACTAACTATCATCTCTATCATCTCTTACGAAAAGTTTGAAAACCTGTTCATCTGCACTGACATTGATCATTCACACTGACGCAACACGATTTAATTCGGAACTTTTTAACGATAATTGAGCTGAAGTTGAATTATTAATCCGTAAATGTTACAACCATTTCGCGTCAATTTAATTTTCATAGTAAGCTATATGTCACGTGTTTATGCCACAGCGACATTCGCACGAATATATCAAACACTGACGTCTGGACGCTTTATGTCCTGTGAAATATCATTTCGTGTAAAATTTCTAGATTCTATGTCATCTTCTTTTATCAAAAACAAATTATACACATTACCTTTTACTTTTATTTTAAAAACTCCCAATATATACAAAGAGTTATCGTTCGTTGCTCTCCGATAGACCCAAGCAACAGCCATGTATATTGAGAATCTTGACCATTCAGACTTTACGTTCTTTGACCAGTCAAAACAAAGAAGTCCACTTCTCATAAATCGCACCAAGCGACGTTTATTTTACAAGTATACAAACTATATACAATACCATTTGGCCAAAAGATAATCATAAGAAATTTGTTTTCTGTATCAATCATCGCTATTTGTGTAAAGGTGTGAGTTTCTTTTGATGACGGGCATGATTCAGTTATTGAGAACATAGCGGTTTATATGATTCCTTAAACTGCATAAAGTCAAAAGTGATGAATTAATAAGACAATCCAACCCAAACATACATGTTACAATACTCTAAACTGTAAATACTTGAACATGCCGAAGTTTGCTTTTAGCAAAAATTGTGGCCATTGACGTCAAAATCAACACTGCAGCAATAGCATAATTTTATTCCGGGTTTGGTTGCCTTCTCAAGCACTTAATACTTTTACCCATAGAACTATGTTTATCATTTAACCATTGTTTACGTGGTTTTATGTTCCGTCTAAGGACATATTTCAATACGCCATACAAGGTCTGCTTGTTCTATATGCAAAGTAGGATCAAATACAAAATTCACAACCAACAAACTTCCCATATTAAAAAGATTGGTGTAATTACAAAGATGAAAAGAGACAACAAGTGGGTTAAGTGGACTGTACAGCCTGAACACAAAGTATTGGGCTTTAAGTTAGTGGTAAACAATACCAACTCCATCAATATTATCTTTAAAGATTTTATATGCTTTGACCTTTCAAATGGTAATGGATGTAAATCGATATCAAACTCCAACCATTAGTCCAATGAGTCAACAATGAGTTATAGGACCTGTTTGCACATGCTCAAGGGATAGCATGTATTGGACATGGAGTATGTTTATTAATTGCTGACAAACCTGAATTGCTGATAGAACGTAAGTTTACAAAGACAATGTTGACTGTTTTTCACACACTCACTCAAGTATTGGCGATTCATAAATGTTGTGATGGTAATAGACTGCTTTATGTTTTGTCCACAATTTTAAAAAGCAATGTCTGTAACGGACCATTATTGCTTGAAATCATATTCCTCCCTGTGAATTTTAACTATGGATAAATGATGTTCGATGTTGTTAGAGGTTTTTAGAGAGCTGATGGAAGATTCCGGACAAAGATTTAACACTGCCTGTTTAGTTTTATTAAAGCGCCAGTTTGGAAAAAACTAACTGTAAAAGTTATCTCCCTTTTGGGTATGTATTTTATTGTCTTTGTATGGTAGATACATTTTAATTGGGTTCGTAAAATTTTAGCTATTTCATTCATTTTTATTTCATTCTAAAAATATACAATTTTATATGCACGCTGCTCTATCAATAGTTGGTAAATATCATATATTCGCCACGTTTGCTATACCAAGAGGTAGCAGATACCTTCACATCAGAATTTCTGTGCCTTTTAGATCCGTTAAACGTACCTTTGCTATCAAGAAGAAAAATCGTCACACTAAAATAATAGTTTTGATATAGGTTTGTTCCAAAATTATGCCATTATAGTTTTACTTTACCGATACAATCTAAGGAATAATGGCCGAGTGTAAGTATGGTAGGTAATGCCAAGTACATCGAACACATGTACTACGATGTAAACCTTAATCCGTCCAATAACTTTAGGGTACATAACTAGTACAGTATTTTTAAAGTTGCAATTAAGAATTGTCTTCCGTACTTACTGGTTCTAAAAATAGTGAAGACGCGATTTATCGTGTACTCTTTGGCGGAACATAGCTAGCATCCACAACATCTATAACATCCACAACCACTATAACATCCACAACCAATAAAACATCCGCAACCACTATAACATTCACAAACACTATAACATCCACAACCACTATAACATCCACAAACACAATATCAAGAACAACCACTATAACATCCACAACCACTATAACATCCGCAACCACTATAACATCCGCAACCACTATAACATCCACAACTGCTATAACATCCGCAACCACTTTAACATCCACAACCACTATAACATGTATAACGACTTAAGCATCCGCAACCACTATAACATCCGCAATCACTATAACTTCCACAACCACTATAACAGTCACAACCAGTATGGTAATTATTTCCACTTCAACAACCACATACACTATAATAACCACTTCCACCATCAACAGCCACAACCACTAT